>JAPYZL010107381.1:0-22943 GCA_030522825.1 Platygaster orseoliae
CTTTTAGAAATACAGTGTATACTAGTACTAGTAGATGTCGCGACGAGTGTCTTTTTTAAAAAATTGGTTCCCGAACTTTTTGGACACACCGTGTATTCAAGTTTGTCCATCACAGAGTTCATTTTCGTCAAGGCGATTTCTTTGAGTTTCGATTTGTGGGGTTCGTCTTTTTCCCACCACCATGTTCCAGTCACTATTATTTCAATTCATATCATAAATTAAAATAAAAAAAAACCCCGTAATTTCATTTCATGAAAAAAAGGCCTAAAATACAAATTACCAACAACCAAATCATAAACAGTATCAGCAACAGCGTCGATTTCGGTGGCTTCAAAATCGTTACTTCCATACAAGTTAAATTTCTTTCCGATGAATCTGCAAATGGCCTTTGATTGATAAAACTTCCTTCCATCGATTTCTAAAACTGGCATCTGCGCCATTGGCATTGCTGGAAAAAATCAAATTTTTTCATACCAATGCAATTTCCCTCGTTGTTTGCTTTGATAATAAATCGCGATAGAGAATCTGATATGATATCTAGTTACTGATGAACATTCTTGTAAGTTTTCGTAAAATGTAGACCATAGTTTACGCTGTACCATTTTTGTGCTTTGGTCATTCCTCAAAGGTAAATCGTTTGTCTTCGAATCGGACGCCGCAATAATGGAGTAAATATCTCACCGGCTCGCCAAGTCCGGTTACGTCAAAATAGTAAAGAGTATATTTCGATATTTTCTGCAGGGAACATGCAAAATTGGTTATGCCTTTTTTTATAATGATGACATTCTTAGAAAAATTGAAATCTTAAAATTGGAAAATTAAAAATTTCGAACTACTCCCGAAATTAGGGTGAAATCAATTATTGTTTCGTGTAAAAATAAGAAAAAAAAAGGATATTGAAAACAATTATTGATGAAAAAAGAAAAAATAACAAAATAATGCGTTGACTTAACAATTAGTGAAAATCAAAATAAGAAAATTTATCAAAAATTTAAACAATTCAGCATTCCTAATTTCAATAATTCAAAAATAACAGTAATTCTAGCTTCAGAAGAATTATAATTATAGAAATTATTTTGAACCAGGGACTGAAAAAAATATTAGAATTCACGAAAATGTTGATAATCTGAGCATCAAATTCTAGGAATTCAGACAAAAATGTATAAGAATACAAAAAAGTATTTCGAATCATAAACAAACTCTAAATAAATACCAAAAGTATCAGAATTCTATTAAGATCTGTTTTATGAAAAATCTGAACAGATACGTACGATTTATAAAACTTGAAATTCTAGAACATCGAATTCTGAAAAAGTAGAATTATTTTATTGTCATTTAATTATTTGCTCATGCACGACCATTTATTTGAACCCAGGTCATTATGAATTTTTTATCATGATCTCAGTATTAAATAATTACAGTAATTAGGGTAAAATTCATTATTATTTAATGTAAAAATAAAAAATATATAAATGATTTACTTCAAAATCGAATATATGTATATATAATGATAATAATGGTTTGCAAAAATAAAGCAATCAATAAAAATAACAATAAAAAGTAATGAAAATAGGTGAAAATGATAAATAGCGAAAAAAAAGACTGAAATCCATGAAAATTCTATAAGAATCTAAAAACTTTGAAACTTGAAAATGAAGCTCTTAAAAATTTAGACGGAAATTTATCAAAATACCAGAAAATCTTTCGAGTCATACAACTTCTAAAAAATACTAAAAGTTATTGAATTCTATGAAAGAATAGCGTCTTTGAAAAAGATGTACAAATGGCAATGTATAAAAATACTAGACAACGATAAAAAAATTTATAAATACTGAAAGAATAAGAAAATCTAAGGTATGAAAAATACTTAAAATTACCTGAGACCCAATTATCGAGAAAAATTTTTTTTTTATGGTAATTTATAAAAAAAGACTGAAATTTATGAAAATTTTAAGAATCTGAAAACTTTGCAATTTTGAAGTTAATTTCTAAACAATTAGACAGGAATTCATAAAAATACCAGAAAATCTTTCGAGTCATACAATTTCTGAAAAATACTAAAAGTTATTGAATTCTATGAAAGAATTGCGTTTTTGAAAAATATGTACAAATGGCAATGTATGAAAATATTAGACAACGATAAAAAATTTTATAAATACTTAAAAAATAAGAAAATTCAAGGTGTACATAAAAAATACTTAAAAATAATGTAGACCTAATTATCCTCAAAATCTATGAAATTATCAAAAATCTACCGATATTTGCATTCTAGAGCATATAATTTTACAAATTGATTTATAAAAATCTACGATAATACTAGAAATCTAAAAAATACTTACAAATTCTTTTTATTTTCGTAAATACCAAAAAAGTGCGAGAAACACTATAAAACCTTTTCATACTTATTTCTTAACAATATTATTTCACGAAAAATAGACAAAAGTGATGATGATAAAAAAATTATTTACGAAAATAACAATACCAAATCGAAAAATCAGTGAAATTTCAATCAAGTCCAGAATTTTTAGTTTTTCTAACTCAAAATAACAATTATTCTAACGCCAGAAGAATTTTTTCTGAAATGAAATAATAATCATGAATATATAGCTCAACGTTTTGAAAGCAATAAAAACAATAAATAATAAATAATACAGCCAACAAGAAATTTTCAATACTAATATATCATTAAATACTTCAAATCTGTGTACTATGATTTTCTCAAAAATCTTTACAAACCTTTAAGTTTCATTATTTCAATTAGTAGTGCAATACGTATAAGCATTATTCCGAAAGACTCCCCCTGAAAATTGTTTCTGCTTACGCCTCTATAGTATATAACTATAATTTCATAGATAAAAACTACTGCAATTTGTAATGCTATCATCCCAAATAAATAAAATTATGTAATATATCAATTACTTGATAAACTATTTCGTTGTTCACTCAGAAGCTGCACATTCACTGAACAAGTTTCAGAGCTGCACTGAAAGTGTGATTCACGACGAGCTTCTCCTTCCACGTCACGCAAAACGGCGAGTAATTAGTCTCGTAACGCAATCACTCACAACGTATAATCATCGCGAATCGTGACTCTTCGTACAAAATTCTACCACACTATATTCTAGATTTAAAATTTTTCGAAATTGAAAATGCAGGTCTGAATTTCATTTTTATTTACACGATTTTTCCATGTTTGCAGATAAATTTTATATGCAAAGTGACGTTCATATTTCCCTTAATTTGACGTGAAATAATAAAGTGTAGATTCAAATCTGTTCGGGTTTCGATTCGTCTGGACAAAAACGCTAAGCGTTTTACATACATGTTTTCCCTTGGAAATCGCACCATTAATCTTCAATTTTTTTACCAGTACGTTCTCTAAAGAAAAAAGGAAAAACGAAAAATCTTCATTACAATTTTTCAAGTTTATTCAATCACCCAAGTACAATTTCGAAATATTTCCACGTTGCAGCAGATAAAAAACGATATCTAGGACATAGTTTAGTGCGAAACTGGACCTTTGAGAAGATATGAAAGTTATGTAATAGAAGTGGTAAAAAAATAAGAGTTAGATGTGAGCATAAAATGTGTAGGTGCAGTGTAACGTATATATGGTTAATAGATGGCGAATTTTTTTGAAGAATGTGATACTGGAACCTTAAATTTTGGTAACAGGGCGCTTCTTGAGATATTCTTGAATAGAAGCGTTCGATTTAACGGTGTCCGTCATTTTTTTCAATGATGGGTAATCTTGGTTGAAATCATGGCCCATTGTTTTTGATAAATATTCGCATAAGCCAGCGTAATAAATGTCAGTCCAGGAGACCTATTTCGAAATTTTTACGAATAATGAAAATAAGCGAAAATTCGTACATAAGATATTGCAAATTATTTTCTAAAAGTTCAAGGTTGTTTGAATTTGAGTTACCTTCCCCCCAATAAAAAATCCTCCGTTTTTCTTCACTTGTTCTTCGAACTTGTCCATCGAGGACTTCATTTTTGTCATGGCAACTTCTTTGAGTTTGGCTTTCATCGCCTCGTCTTCTTGCCAATACCATGAACTTATTGCTAATACAAAAAAAATCATGTAATTTTCATCTATATTATTTTAAAAAATGTATATCCTAATTTTTAAATTTTTTATTTTTATTGCAAATATAAGGTGTCTTGTAAAATGAATTCATTCTTTCCTTATTTCTTAGAGTGAATTTTATTTTAAAAAATTTAAAAAGTATTATTTATTTCACGGGAAAAAATAATTTTTTGTATATGCAAAAAGATGTGTCATTTCAACGAAACTTGACAAAATGAATTTTTTTGCAGCAGTAGCTTATTTTTTTGTTACCTCAGCAAATATTTTTGCTACCAGAACACAATTACTATGCAATGAATTTTATGCATAATGATTGTGCTCTGGCAAAAAAAAAATACCCGCCAAATTGTGTTGAAACAGCACATTTTTTTGCTGATACAGCAAATCCTTTTTCTTCTGTGTGAAAACATATTAAGAAATTTTCAAAAATACTATAATTCTATGAAAATACTATTAAATCCTTTGAAACTGCCTGAATACTAAAAAAATGTGAAAAACTATAGAGATCTATGAATACTCGATAATTGTGTCAGTCAATAATTTCTCATACATTCCTAGGTTTTCTGGGAAATTCCGGAAAATCCAGGGAATCTAAAAAAATTCAGAAAATTCTTAAAAGTAGGGGAAATTTAAAAAATAATCGAAATTTGGATAATGCTTTTTAATTTTAGTATTTTTTATTATTTTTTCAGTCTTTCTACAATTTTTAAAACATTATGGTGAATTTTCAGATTTATTTTAAGAATTTTTCATTTCGAGACTTCACGATTTATATGTTATACATTCTTGAAAAAATTCTGTATTCTGAGATTTCCAGGATTTTTTATGTTTCTCTTTTTTTAAAATTATCTCTCCTTTTTTTGAGTACCCAAAAAATTTTGACGGATTTTCTTGCTTTATGACAGAGAATCAGCATTTTCATGAAATTTTACAAAAATTTGTATTCTCAGATATTTCAAGGATTTTCTGTTTTTTAAAAGTATCTCTCTTTTTTTTAACCACTCAAAAAATATTGGATTTTCTTGCTTTTTGATAGATAATCAGCATTTTCATGAAATTCTACGAAAATTTGAATAATTCGAATCTCTATAGATTTTCAGTACTTTTTATAAGATCAGTTATTTCTAGTAATTTTGGTTATTTATGTTTAACTTTGTGCATTCATACAGTTCAAAGATATCTCTAAAATTTTCATGAATGTTTTTATATACCTAAAGAGTTGAATAAACTTTCAATTTATTATGTGCAATAATATGATTTTTATTTTTTAGAGTTTAATGAACTTTCGGCACAAAATCTTATTCTCAATTTTATAGTTGAGTCTGGGAAATATATCAACAAGAAAAACTGAAGAATTATTAAAATCTTGATTAATTTGAATAAAAGAACTTTAAGATAATTAATGTAGAATTAATGGAATTATCAATAAATGATACATACTTTAGAGTATAACATAAATTCATCATTAAATTAATATTGAATTTATGTGAGTATTAAAATACACATAATAGTACTGCAAATTTTAATGGTTTTGTTTTAATAAATTTATTCTTCAAAAAACAGTATCTGCTCTACGAATTATAAGTTATTTTTCAAATTTTTTTTAAATTTTATGATTCCACAAATTTACTGATATATTACTGAATTTCTATATATTAATTTCTAGAATAATTCAGTAATAAATGTTTTATAAATTTTAGAGAAAGTAATATACTCCCCAATTTTCGAGTATTTACACATCTATACTGTTTTTCATATTTTTTTAAGTATTTATCAAATTTTCAAGGATTTTCTAGTATTTTCATAGATTTTTAATGTTTTTAAAGATGGCGCGAAAAAAAAGGATTTACTGTATTAGAAAAAAATGTGCGGTTTCAGTACAACTTAATTGAGAGGGCGAATTATTTTTTCTCAGTGTGACTTTTTATAGTATAAAGTTTATATTCTCTTCGATGTACTCTGTAACGATATGAAAATTGCGAAAAAATTTTTAATTGTTACCGATTCGCATATCGTCAATGCTATCTGCAGTTGCGTCAATATCAGCGGCTTCAAATTCGTCTTTGCCATACAAGCCGAATTTTTTCGCAAGGAATCGACAGATAGCTTTAGATTGATGCATTTTTCTCCCATCACATTCCAGAACAGGCATTTGTCCCATGGGCATATCTGATTTTAATTCATGACTTTTTCTTATTGGTTCATATATTTTTGTCCTCCAATTATGTAGAATATAAATTACTAATTCATTCTTATTATTTCATACCCACCCCCCCCCCAAATTTTCATAAAATAGTATTTTATTGACAATTTTTCTCAAGTCATTAATTCACAGAAAAAAAAGGATTTTTTTGTAGCCTCAACAAATATTTTTTGCTACCATAGCATAATTACTGTGCAATGGAATTTTATGAATAATGATTGTGCTCTGGCAACAAAAAAATTCATTCTGCTTCGGCGGAATCCTTTTTTCTGTGTACGAACCGAGTATTATAATATCAAACCCAGAATCTCAAAATCATACCAGCTTTGTACTTGGGCCACTCCTCAAAAGACAGCCTTTTATCTTCGAATGGGACTCCACCGTAGTGCAATAAAAACCTCACCGGCTCGCCAAGCCCGGTTATATCGAAGTAATACAATGAGTATTTCGGCATCTGCAATGTACATCCATTTTTTCATCGACGCAACGAGAGTTCATTAAACTCGATTTAAAAAAAAACATTAACAGAATGTAAATTGAAGAAAAAAATACCATAAAATGTTAGTCAAGGTGAGAGTTTACTCGAAGAAAAAAAATGCGTTTTACCTTTGAAACACCGGCAAAAAAGACTGTTACACAATAAATGCACGTTTCCTTGACGAGTGCTTAGGCGTAACTGCTGCAAATATGCGAGGCAGTGTCACTCGTGATTGCTAGACTATCCCTTCTTTTTTCTCCCACGTCTATCCGCGAAACACGAACACAGCAGACTTTGCAAAAGAATAAAATCTTTTTGCTTTTACATTCTTCGTGAATGTAGGTTGTTACGTAACTTCGTGATGGACGTGAAAAAATGTTTCTTACGATACTCGGAGTTTGTCGATTAAAAATGTTCAATGAAGAACAAAAAAAGCAAAAGCTAAAAGGTTTTCAACTTTAATTATAAATTAAAAATTCATTCATAAATAAATATGAAACAAAATCCAACGCCCTTTTTTTTCACTTCGACCATTGAAAGTTACCCTTCGAAATGCAAAAATAAATAATCAATATTCTTTACGTTCTGTAGTTATTACTTGCGGAAAATGGGCGATGTCACGAGCGAACGCAACCATGCGTACAAACCGGTATTTTCCCACACCGCATAATTTTTGCAACCCGCCCCGTTTCTCATTCCTTTTGTAAAGAAAACCTTCAAAAAACCTTTTGTTCTAAGCAAGATTTTTATTCAAGTCAAGAATACACGTCAACTAATATTTAAAAAAAAAAACAAGGATTTTATTTCGAGGATACAAAATTCGTCGAGTCGAAGCCGAGGAATGTAATTACATAATTCCGCAATACTGTATTTTCGTATAAAAAAAAACGAAAACTGCCAATCTAAAAAAATTCCTCGCGAAGTAGATAATCCTTAGAAAAATGCATGTAAAAAATTAATCGACGATTGCTCAACGTCGAGTTATCTCGTTGCAAACATTCGCGAGGTGGGATATTGAAAATATTAAAGCCATCAAGATTTTTCCCTTGGTTTTCTCGAGACGATTAAAAATCCGTCTTGGGACGCTTCTCGACCCAAGCCTTGATACTAGGAATGTCCAGGACTTTTTTCTTGAGCTCGGCCAAGTTCTGATAATTCTCAGTGAGGTCGCATTTTGCCATGGTGTTGAGGTAGTCGAGAATGGCCACGAAGAAGAGGTCCGCCCAAGTGAGATTTCCTCCGACGAAGTAGCCTTTGTTATTTTTCACCTGGCGGTCAAAGCGCTCCAGGTAGTAGGGAATCGCCTCCTTCATCAAGGCCTCTTTCGACTCCTTGACCTTGGGGTCGTTTTCGTAGTGATAAGCTCCAATTTCTGAGTACCAGAAAAATATATGTTTCAACTCAAATCCACAAAAATACTAGTGAAAAATGCAAAACATATCATAAATAAAAGTTGTTCATAATCAGGGTAACCAAAAATATTTACGATAAAATGCAAAATATTTCTTTATTTATGCATGAAAAAACAGTGAAATATTTATGATAGGCTATTGGATGGCAAGAAATATTTATGATCAAATGAAAGCGAATTTTATGTTATTTGTACATTTGTTCACATTTTTGACTAAGTTCTCTGACTTATAATTCGAATAGCATTATGTTTCAATTAATTATTTATTTTTAAATGTAAAAATATTATTAATATGTAGTCATGTGACAAGTCAAATAATTTCTCGGTAATTTTCAAACTGAAAATTAAAGAAAATGAAATGAATAAAATGAATTAAATAAAAATACAATTAAAATTAAATGCAAATCATTTGCATTTTGAATTTATTTGATTTATTCAAAATTTAATTTGCATTTTTAATTCAATTTGCAAATAATTAATGCAAATTGAAGTTAAATACAAATTAAAGAAAAATAAAATGGCAAGACATGCATAAGAACTTAATATTTTTTATGATCAAAAATTTTTGAAAATATTTGGGTTTAAAAATGAAAAACCTCAAAACATTTACGAAAATTCTAAAACTGCCAAAATATTATTTAAATAAATATTTTTGGTTGCCCTGTTCATAATAGTAGTTTATTTGTTAATTTTCGAAATTTGACATGTATTCAATTTTTTCTTGTAGGAAACCACAATGTCCAAACCATAATAACCAAAGATTTTCATGTCTATCTAATTTAATGTCCAAATTTTCTTATTACTTTAGTCTAGCTTGAATCTTTGAATAGTTTGTATTATATTCGAAATTTCAAGATGTTGACAAAATTGAAAAACTCAAAATTTTCTAATTAGTCGATGATTTTATAAGTAATTTGAATAATTAAAAATATTGATCATGAATTTTGTGTAATGTGATCATAATCATATTTTTTGGAAAAGTGTATGGTTTTTTTAGTTTTATGAAAAAATTACAAAAAATTGTAAGTATTGAAAAATTACGAAAAATTATTATGAAATACACAAAATTTAATGAATTTTTTCGATTATTATTGTTAAAATATAAAGAAAGTGAAAAAGCATTGAGATAATTCTCCAGATTGTCGTATATTCTATAAAGTTCAAATAATTCGTTGAATTTCAGATAATGTTATTAAATTTTTTAATTCCAAAAAATTACAGAAACCATATAATAAACTACATTTTTGAAAATCAAAAAAATTTTTATCATACGTTTACGGTCCAAAACTTTCAAAAAAATCTAGAATATAGCTTTGAGAAATGTTATTTATTAAAAATTTTAATAGTTTGGTTAAACAAGAAATTAATAGTTGATTGATTTTCGCATATTTAATTTTCACATCATTATAAAGCTTTTGAAACCAAAAATTGATCCTCGCACAAACATGTTATATGATTGTAAACATTCAATTTAAATTTGAAGTTTTAGACAATTTTCAAAAATTTCCTACATTGTTAAAAATTATGATAATTTTCTACAAATACTATTTGTAAGATTTTTTCCTTGTTTTCCTTTTTTTTACACTAATTAAACATTTTTTCGTAAGGTTTAGCATTTTAGATGTTTTTTTAATTTTCTTGCTAATACTATTGTAAATATGTTAAATTATAAATATATTTTTATATTAATTATCATTTTTTAATTTTATAATAAAGAACTCCCAAAATTTAAGGAATCACAAGAGTTCAGCACGCTATAAAATTTCAGGAATGCTATAAAATTCGGGAAACTCAAAAAGTCAAGATCCCACACACCCCTAAAAACAATATTTACAAATAATGGAAATTTGAACGAGAAATAGAAAAAGTTATACTAATTATAAACAAAATATACTAACTCATGCGAAAATCATTGATTGTATCAACAGTGGCGTCAATTTCCAGTGCTTCCCAGTCATTTTTCCCAACAAGCCCGTGTTGTTTAGCAAAATAACGACAGATAGCTGCAGACTGATGGATTTTTTTTCCGTCGACTTCAAGGACAGGAACTTGGCCAAATGGCATTACTAGAAAATTACATGAAAAATTTTTTATCAGAAATAAAAAATCCATAGAGCTGTTGCCAAATCATTAAATCCATGGCTCATATCCTTAGATTCAGTGATTTTTGTTTAATTCATGGAGTAATTAAAAATTGCAAAATTCTTATAAGAATCAGAAATTTCTTATTAAAAAAATTTTCTTATGAATTGACTTTATAAAACTTTATAAAAAAAATTTTTTTATAAAAACCAGTGACACTTATAAAGAATTCAAAATTTTCTATAAGAAAATATTTGAGCTCTACATTTTTTATAAACTGTGAAATTTTTATAGGAAATTTTACAATCTTATAAAAAACCATAAATTTTTATAAGTAATATAATTTTTATGTGAAATTACCATCAACAAATGTCGATGGAAATCAATTTTTAATGAGAAATTAATTTTCATTCGAAATTCTCGTGCACCTAGTTAGAAAATACCATTAATAATGTATTTCAAATGAAAGTACTATAGTATGAAAAAGCCATGCAGTTCAATTTTTTTTCAAAAAAAAAAGTATTTCAATTTGAAAATAAAAATTCATATTTAAACTAATTATGTAGTACAAAAAATTCATCAATTTTCAGAACGTAAACTTAAAAAATACTGCTTCTCATTATTTATTGTAGAATATACCATTTTAATTTTTAAAAATATCTGACTAATTTTGACTTATTCATGGACTTCTTTTTCATCAAGCAGTATAAATCAAAAAATTGGCGCGATAAGCATGATCATCTTATCTTTGATATTGACGAATACAGAAAAAAATCATAAGAAAAATTGATATCTTTATTGTGAAGAAAAAAATTTCCTTTGATTATTTTCAATTTTGAAGCTTGTAATAAAATGAACTCCAAAGCAACAATTTTATTATCTGCAGTTTTTATCACAGAATTTGGATGAATCAGCAAAATGTTTTGTTATCTTGAGAGCAATAAATTATAGCGAAAACCTCATTTGCTCAGAGATAAGATTATGGACTATTTTCAAAAGTATAAATTTTTTACAGATAGTTTGAATCAACTCTTGTAATATCGCCTTTTTTGTTGAAGAATGATTTCTCAGTTGGAAAAATTTTTAATTATTGTTTTGTGGATGTTCAATTAAATTATATTAATTAAATAATTTTAATTAAAGTAATTAACGAAATATAATCGATTGCATTATATTCACCTAACTGATTATATTTATTGATAAAATTATTATTCAATTAAATAATATTCAAAAATATAATGTAATAACATATTTATTATTAATTAAATTATATTCATAAACTTTTATAATTGTTTCAATTTAGATATTTGTATTTAAATTGTTTATATTATACAGGCATGTCATTTTTAAAAATTTCGTTAACTTACAAGGTTTCAAATTGGGCCAATTTTCTCGGTCGAATCGATCATCTTCAAAAGCCACTCCTCCATAATTCAAGATGAAGCGAATTGGCTCAGCCAAAGCTTTTACAGGGAAATACGTCAATTTATAAGAAGGCATTGTGCTGGAAAAAAAATTGTTTATAACATTATAAATATATCATACATACTGTAAATAGTGTATTTTTATTTTTGGAATTTCAAATTGAAAAAATTTCTCTGGCACTTTTTATAAAATTATAATACAAAAAAATTATGAAAGTAGAAAAAAAACTTCAAAATTGTATAATGCAAGAATCTCGTGAAAAATATGTGCATAATATATCTAATATTTTCAAAAATTTATGCATTTCCAAATTCTATTGCCATTTTTTCAATCTAGTAGAATTCAGTGTAAGAAACTCATTATAAAAAAAAATAATTCGAGTTGCGTCATTTTTTATGTAACTTTGTTTATACTGTAATAAAATCTTCATATTTTACACTACTTTATATCAGTTTTTCAAAGTCAAGGAAAAAGCTGGAGGAAGCGTCTTGAATTAAAAAACGTTTCAGGGGGAATGGAAAATTTTTTGAGTGATCGAATCGAATATGTTAATAGCGAAAAAATCAATCTTACGTGGTTGTAAAACAGGGAATGATTTGGTAATACCGGTAAAACTCAGTAAATAAGCAAAAGTGGCCAGCAAACACTCGCAAACTAGAATTACGTGACTTTGAAGACAACAGAAGACAATTGAAGATTGAAGACAAAGACAGCAAAAGACAGACTGAAATGGACTGAAAAAATAACCTATATTACGCGCAATCACGCGGTATATATACCTGTATACCGGCCGGCATAAAAAAAAAAGTTTTTTCTTCTTTGTATTGGCACCAGTGTATTCAACACAGCGGTAAATTCAAAAATAGCAGTTAAGTATATATATATATAAGTATATAAAATGGCAGAAAAGTATATTTGTCTCTGTCTTTTCCCAGTTTTTTCTGTTTGTGCGACAGAGACAAACAACCTTTTCTGCGTGCAATTGGGGAACACAGTGTTCAAGAGAGTAAATAATAGAAAAACCTGAAAAACCAAAAACAAACAAAACATTGAAAACATTGAAGTGATCAGAAGTGATCAACGAATTCTTTCGCATACTCCTCGTGTATACTTTAAAAAGTGCAATGGAAGAAATTAATAGATCAGGCATCGACGCGAGCCAACTTTTGATATACGACGTTTGGAGATTGGTGTTTAAATATCTAAATGGCAAGGATTTTTGCGCCGCGTCTCAAGTGTGCAGGTTGAAATAAGGATTGTTTTTACCTTCAATTTTTCATGTTTGCCATTTTTTTAAACATATTTTACAATGACAAGTGCAGTCCACAATGTAAATGTAGGTAGAGAAATATTAAAAAAAATTCATATTAATTTTTTTTCCAAAATTTAAAATAGTTATTTAGTAATTTTGAAGAACATATTGTCGTGGCAGAATTTTAAAGATGGGAAATATATCAGTAAGAGTATCAACTATCAATACCCATCAGTAACGTTTGGTATTACTGATAATTAGTGATATTTCATGATATTCCTTTTGTTTAAAATTTGACTGGAAATGTAAAAAAGTTACATTTGTTCGATTGTAGTTAAAGATTTTTGGTAAAATTTAATTTAATATATTTTATTTATTGTAAAATTAATTTTCCAATTTTTTTTATTGTAAAATAAATCTTATTGTAGAATTTATTTAAAGTTATTTACTAGAATGTATAATTTAATCATTTATTGTAACTTATAATTTTTTTGATTGTATTATATCAATATTATTATTTTAATTGATTATTTATATATAATATAAAATCGCTAGAACTTATTGTACTTGTTAAAAAATATTATTAAGTTAAATTTATTACTTTTCAAGATTTTGGAGAGACATCATAGCAAAAGAACGAGAATTGCATGGTCCATTCTACCACAAAGTTCATTATAAACAACTGACCATGGAAAGGAGCAAAGAAATATTAGATGACTTGAAAATCAAACCCGAGATGGTTTTAATAAGCCTTAACAATAATGATCTGTATCATTTGAATTTTAAAGAATCAGGTAAATTAGAATTCTTTTGTCACAATTTACACTGCAAATAATTTTTTCTTCACTGATAATGACTAATCTTCATTTTTAAGAGAATAAAATGTAATTTTCAGACTCTAAATAATAATCTTATTTTTTACATCGTTTTCAAGAAATTGAAGTATTTACCAAAATTGTCATCTTAAAATTTGAGTTTAATCGAGAAAAACAGCAAATTGCAAAAACAGCAAATGCACCATGATATACATCAGCTCTGAAGAAGAAGCTGTGGTCAAACCGAAACCTGAAAAACCATTTCCCCCTGGGGCCTCAATAGGATGTCAATTTTTCCTGCATTTCCCTCAAGGATTAATGAAAATGTACAATTTCACATCTTCATCTTCTGAATGTATCAGTGAAAAAATCAAGGTCGCATTGAACTTCAAAACGGGGGAAAAATCAAAATGTTTAATCGTCTTTAGCGAAAAATTAAATTTTGATTACTTGATGCAGCTCATGTTACGTTATTGGTTCATAACACGCAACAGGTAAAAGACGCTTTCCTAAAAACAACAAAAATTTTTTTTTCATTTTTAAAAATATTTTCAGAAAAGACAAACAGCAATCATTGGCTTTGTTTGGAGGATCAGTATATAATCTGATGATTTGCAAGAAAGATGAGAGAAAATGTAGAAAACTTATGACCGGTATAGTTTTCGTGTTATCGAGACCAGGTTTAGAATCCTGGTCAGTTGTGGTGCCAAATGAATGGGACAATGGTGAATCAATTCGAAAAAAACTTAAAAATTTGCGAAACTCGATCGAGTTGAAAAGGCACTCAGCAGGTTTGATGTTTGTTTGCTTGGAGAGAAGAAGCAAAATAAATGTAGATGTCGCAGCTTTTGAAAAAGTTTTTCCTGAGGTGCCATTCATGTGTTTAAATGGTGTGTCACAATATGGACTGGACACTTTGAATGATGGTAAGTATCAGAACTTCATGTGCTTCCAATGCTCATTCCTTACATTAAATTTTTTCCAGATCCAACTTCAGCAGTCAGAAAATTCCTACATGAAAATTCCACGGTTTTTTTGCTGATTACGTATTTGTGAAGTATCGTCTAATAATGATGATGACGATGATTTGGTAAACTGTGATTTGCAAAGTTTCTTGTAAATTTATATTTTTGTTTTCAAGAACGCCAATTTTGTAACTACATTATTCTGAATAAACTTTCATATTTCTATACATTCGTTATTTAAGTTTCCAGAGATTTTCACTAATGATCATCTTTGGTTCATTCCTAAATTACCCATTTCTTTCACGTAAAGCCAGAACTATCTTGCCTTATAAAAACAAGACTCGATAGCAATTTCCTTCTTTGTATATGGAGAACCTGATCAGTACTCTTGTTAAAGACGATAAAGTTATGAAAACCAGGTGAAATCACACGATATTCAGAGTAATTCTTCAAGTCAATAATCATAATATAACAGATTGAAAAAAGATTACATTTTTTTTCCATGTAGGGTTTCAAAAATCGTGTGAATTATCAATCCAGAGTCTTTCTTAAAAAGCCTCGCTTTGCAAGGATGCATTGGGAACAATAATGAAAATTTTTAATAAAATATAATTTCATTTTGTAGTTGAAGACCTCTAAGGTCAACATTCGCACTCAATATGGATTTTGGTCAATTATATTTGCTACTTATCATGGTGTTTTTTTAACGGTCGTGAGAATTTAAAATGTGGATATTTGAACTATTTCAACGGCGCTAATCAATTGCCGCCATCTTTTTTGTCAAACGAACCTATCTCGCAGAAGCAATACAAAATACATAATAAATAAAGATAATCAAAATATAACAACGTTCGAAAACGTATGCAACGAACGATTACAAGGACAAATAATACTGATTTCATAAATCAAAAGTCCGTACTTGGAGATCATGTCTGAAAAAGATAGTAAAAAGGAAGAAGTAGAAAAACCAATTGTTGCAAAAACGGCTGTTGATTTACAACGGTTGAAACTTATGAAACTGATGAAAAATCCGGTAATTATAAATACGTTTCTATAGTTATTGAATTCTTTTTTATCTGATATATCATGCATGAAAGTTCCAAACAGTATTTTATGTTTTATTGTAGAAAACAATCGATACAAGTTTGTAATTTGAGGTTATGTTATTGTCAGAAAAATATTGGAATTTGGGAAATATTATCATCGGTTAATTTCGAAAAATTTGAAGGAATGATTCCACTTCTATTTTATAAGTAATTATATATTCAATACAAAATGTATTTTATTATTTAAGATTTTGCCTTCAATTTGGAAATTTTACATTCAGTAAAAATTTGAAAAATTAATTACACAATTTTAAATTGGATTGACACATATATTACTATTATTTTTCAATTATACAGAATAATAAAGTATAAATATAATAAATAATAATAATAATCAAAAATAAAATAATCATAATAAATAATTTATAAAATATAAAATAATATAAAATTTGATATTATTATTCAATAATATTGAACTGAAAAAATTCGTGATCACCTTTTTTTGAAGAATATTTTAATTACTTAAAATTTGATTCTTGTACAATATTTATTTATTATATTGCTTATTATTTTCATATTATTCGGAGAAAATGAAACAAAAATTAGCAACCTTGGAATCGCAACTTTTGCCAAATGAAGATTTTTTGTGCAGCAGTAAAAATTTGAGTTTAAATCAGACGAACGATTTTTCTGAAAATTTAAAAATAATAGACAATTCTATTTCTTAGATTTTATTATGTGATTCTTAATTATCTCTGATTTGAAATTCTGCGAATTCAAAAATAAGATATTTTAATAACTTGTTACAGAGCATTTTTAGAATCAAATTCAATGTTTTGAAAAATGTCATAAACAGTTATATATTTAATATATATTGTATTTTTTGTATTTTTCCATTCAGATTTCGCTTTCAATTTCGAAATACATTTCACATTCAGAAAAAAATTATAAATGTAATATGAAACGATTTTCACTTTATTTTCACATTTATTCAATAACAATAATCTAATAAAAATTTGTGATCAGCTGTTTTCAAAAAAATATTTTAATTACTCTAAACTTCATTTTTGTACAATATTTATTCATAATTTTTTATTTCATTGCCTATTATTTTCATATTATTTGAAGAAAATAAAGGAAAAATTCACAACCTAAAAATCGCAACTTTTAGCAAATAAAGATTTTTCGTGTTAAAGTAAAAATTTCTCTGAGAATTATAAAAATAATAGACAATTTTATTTCTTAGATTGTATTTCCTTTAAAGTTACTTCTTTATTATTTATGATTTGAAATTTTACAAATTGAACAATAAGACATTTTTATAACTTGTTTCAGCACATTTCCAGATTCAAATTCAAGATTTTGAAAAATCAATGAATAATAAATTCAGAATTCTCAAAATACATGATTACTAGATTTTTAAAAAATTACAAAAATGAAGAATATGGAATTGTAAACTACAAAAGTTATACGACTCGAAAATCCTGAAGAAAAACATTTTTCTTTTAAACCCTCCTGAAAATTTTCCCTGGCTATTCCACTTATACAATTATAAATAAATTTTATTTATTATTACATAAACTAATTACTGTTTTGGTCAGTTATTGATCGAATTAATCAAACTCAATGTTTTTTTATTCGAATAAAAATTTGAACATCATTTCATATGAAAAACTATTTTAAATAATTCAATGTTTTTTGTTTAAAAAAGAACAAACCGGTTTTGATACCAAGTGCTCCAAAAGACAAAAACCACCCAAACGCTCCAGAATTCGTCAGAAATGTAATGGGAAGTAGCGCTGGAGCAGGAAGCGGAGAATTTCACGTTTACAGACATTTGAGACGCAAGGAATATTCAAGGCAAAAATACATCCAAGAAAAAGGGCAAAAGGTATTTTTCATTTTTCCAATTATCCTTTTTGTATACTCTGCAAAATTCTCAACAATTAAAAAAAAATTTATTATTATTATGAATCATAAATTAAAATTTCTAAAAATCTAATGGAAGGCAAACGTCTAATTTTTTCCAGGAACTTTTGGATGAAGAATACCATAAAAAACTGGAGGAAAACAAAAGGAAAGCTGAAGAAGCGACATCGAAAAAACGAGCGAAACGCCTGAAAAGAAAACAAAGACATCTAGAGAACAAAAAAATGAAAAAAGAACCCAAAGACTCCGAGGAAAGTGACGCGGAATGTAAAGATGATGAAAAAGACTCCGAAGACAACTGCGAAATTCCCAAAGATGCTGATGACAAAAATAACGAAAAAACAAAGGAAGACTCAAATAGGTGATAATACAAAAACAATGTATGTAAATAATTAACGTCTTCTAATTAAAATATAAAAATACAACGAAGCTTATCGAGTTTAAAAAGTATCTACTTTGTCAAAAGCGTTTGGTTTTCCAAACAATTGGATCAGAGTTTCGGCAATTTCTTTTTCCCTGCAAGTACTTGCAGATTTCAAATGATTGTCACAGCGAATTTTGGCATTCATTAAATTGCCAGATTTTTCAGGAAGCACGTGTAACTGGAAATAAGAAAAAAAGACATTTTTAATTGTTCTATAGAATTTTTATAAAGTAATAAAAAGGATTACTTGGAAATGTTGGATGAATGGCGAAATGTCTTTTACTTGCTCTCCGATTTCTGACCAAATGGAGTTTAAATCGTTCAATTCTGTGTGAAGTATCACATGGCACAATGCAAGGCACAACTGAAAAAAAAAAGCAAAGAAATCGATTTATAAGTTGGCGATGATTCGGTTTGATTATTATTATTATTATCATTATCATCATCATCATCATCATCATCATCATCATCATCATCATCATTATTATTATTATTATTATTATTATTATTATTATTATTATCATCATCATCATCATTTTCATGATTATTATTATTGGAAAAGAAGTTGCACGAAAAAAAAGAATTTTCTGCATCTGCAAAGAGACATGTTGTATTCAACTAAACTTGACAGAACGAATTTTTTTGTTGCCTCAGCAAATATGTTTGCCACCAAAACACAATTACTATGCGATGAAATTTTATGCATAATAATTGTGTTCTGGAAAAAAATACCCATCAAGTTGTGTTGAAAAAGCACATTTTTTTGCTGATACAGCAAATCTTTTT
The DNA here is from genome assembly GCA_030522825.1 of Platygaster orseoliae. Taxonomy (NCBI): domain Eukaryota; kingdom Metazoa; phylum Arthropoda; class Insecta; order Hymenoptera; family Platygastridae; genus Platygaster; species Platygaster orseoliae. The sequence continues at coordinate 18,910 of JAPYZL010107381.1, forward strand.
TCTTCCGTGTGAAAACATATTAAGCAATTTTCAAAAATACTAGAAATCTATGAAAATACTATTAAATCCATCGAATTTGCATGAATACTAAAAAAATGTGAAAAACTATAGAGATCTATAAATACTAGGAAATTTTGTCAGTCAATAATTTCTCATACATTCCTGGGTTTTCCGGGAAATCCCTAAAATTCGGGGAATCGAAAAAAATTCAGGAAATTCTTAAAAGTTGGGGAAATGTAGGAAATGATGGAAATTTAAAATCCTTTTTACTTTTGGTATTTTTTCAGTCTTCCTACAATTTTTAGAACATTATGGTGAATTTGCAGATTTATTTTAAGAGTTTTTTATTTCGACACTTCACGATTTATAATGTTATACATTCTTGAAAAAATTCTATATACTCAAAGATTTCAAGGATTTTCAATTTTTTTTTTTTTTTTTTTTTTTTTTTTTTTTTTTTTTTTTTTTTTTTTTTTTTTTTTTTTTTTTTTTTTTTTTTTTTTTTTTTTTTTTTTTTTTTATGTAATTCTACAAAAATTTGTATTCTCAGATATTTCAAGGAATTTCTATGTTTTAAAAGTATCTCTTTTTTTTAAGCATTCAAAAAATTTTGTCGGATTTTTTTGCTGTTTGATAATCAGCATTTTCATGAAATTCTACAAAAATGTGTATAATTCGAATTTCTATAGATTTTCAGCACTTTTTATGAGATCAGTTATTTCTAGTAATTTTGGTTATTTATGTTTTTACAGATCTAAAGAGTTTTATGAACTTTAAATTTATTAAGTATAATTTAATGATATTTATTTTTTAGAGTTTAATGAACTTTCGACACAAAATCTTATTCTCGATTTTATAGTCTAGTCTGGAAAATATATCAACAAGAAAAACTGAAGTATTATTAAGACCTTGATTTTTTTGAATAAAAGAATTTTAAGATAATTAATGTAGTATTAATGGAAGTATCAATAAATGATTCATACTTTAGAATATAACATAAATCATCATTAAATTAATATTTAATTCATGTGAGTATTAAAATGCACATGATAATATTTCAAGTTTTAATTGTTTTGTTGAAATAAATTTACTTTATTTTTCAAATTTTTTTAGATTCCTTATGATTCCACGAATTTACTGTTATATTACTGAATTTTTGCATAAATATCTAAAAAAATATTTTTCAGTATTAAATGTTTTATAAATTTCAGAAAAAGTAATATTACTATCCAATTTTCGAGTATTAACACATCTATTCAGTTTTTTGTATTTTTTTAAGTATTTATAACATTTTGAAGGATTTTCTAGTATTTGCATAGATTTTTATCATTTTTGAAGATCCCTAAATAGGTTCTGAGTTCCCGGAAAAGTTCAATAAAAAAATACCTGTTGGACAAGATTATCGTGATGAGCGTACTCGATGTAATTCGGGACATGGCGGGAATTTTCCAGTGCCGAGATTATGCTTTTCCACATCATAGGAATGTATTTCCCAAACGAAGTACAAACCGACAGAGCCCAAGCCGCGTTTATGCGAACTTTGAAATTTGGCAAGTTGCTGATCAGACTACACAATGTTGGAAAAACTTTATCCTAGAAAATTAATGGGTTAATATCACAGGGAATTTTGATGTTTATTTTGATGCAAGTTGCAATTTGATGATTTAATTATACCTTCCACGAAATAGGCAAAAAAAGATCCGGTTTTTTACTAAGGACCACACCTAAAGCGTGACAAGCGTTCCATCTCAACTGTTGAAAGACAGAATTTCGTAAGAATTGAGAAAAATATTGAAAAATAAAAATGGAAGGCAAATGAGTAATATATTTAATATATTACTAAAATTAAATAATAAATTAATGAAGTAATATATATGATATAAGTAAATTTGTATTGACTAATTAACGAAAAATCAATTATTTTGAATTTTATTTACGAATTTGCAACACCGATTTTTTCATCTGATTTACTAAAAAATAAAAGTTAAAAAATATCTAGAAATAAAAGAATAAAAAAGTATTTCGAAATCAGAAAAATTTTGATTGCCATGTGTTTAGTGAATATTTTTGATCATTTGTCTTATTTATAAATTATTTTTCGTAATGTCATCAGTTGAATTACTTTTCGAAATAAAATGTCCAAATAACACATTATTATCAAACAATGTTTTTTTTTCGATTTTTTAGTTATTAATTAAGAAATTAATTATTAATTTAGAAATCTTTTTTATAAATTTAACAAAAAATAATTCAAGTTATTTTCAACAGTATAAAAATTGGAAGTTTCAAAGACATAAGGTTTAGAAGTTTATAATAATTTTCTGAAAGTGTTAATAGACAAACGTAGAATTTTTAAAACATTAATTTCATTTTTAAAATCCTTCCATCAAATAAAACAAAATAATCAAAAATCCAAGAAAAATTGTCAGAACTGAATAATTTTCAGATTTGTTCAATATACTTTTTTTACCTTCATGTCAGACCCTTTCGAAGCGCATGAAATCAACGCATCGAGTCCTGCACTCGTGTCTTTGAGAATTTCTTTTTCTGAAGACAAAGCAAAAATAGTCCCAAGCGCTCTCACGGCATTACTTTTGACTTTGTTATTGTCTTTGGCAGCTGTCACGCTTATCTCGTACAATTTTGGCAACACAGTTTCCAAAGAAACTGGCTCTACCTGGGTATTGCATCTAAAAAAATATTCAAGTTAAAAATCCTGGAATCACTTCAAGTTGAGTTGCAAACAGATAAAATTAGTTTGTGCTGCATGGTGAATAAGGATTATTAATAATAAAAAGCAATATTCATAAAATATTGTTGTACTATCTGTTTTTGTTGATTTCTAGTATTTCCATATATCGCTCTATAGATTTCTAGAATGTGATACTATAGTATTAAAAATTCAGCGATTGTGATTATTTTGATTAAAAAAAGAAAACTTCTGTGCATTCTCAATACTTTTTTTTCGTATACTTTTACTTGAAAATAAATTTTTGAGTGAACAAAACTATTGTCCAATGACTCTTTGATATTTGTGAATAATTATAATTGATTCTTGAAAAAAAAAAACACATTTTCCAAGTGTGACATGACGTTTGTGACTAAGTGTAACATAGGGGAAAGGGTAAAAAAGGGCTAAAAAGTGAGGGACGGCAAATAAATGAAAACGCCTTACTCTCGACGCAAAAGACAGTCAGACAAACTCGCCAAAGCCCAACTCGCTTTGACGCGAACGCCGACATTTTCATCTTTCATGGCATCAGACGCGACATGCATTAAATCCATCAAAAATCCGGTGTCCTCTTCCAAAACTGACGTCGAAACTAACACTCCCAAAGCTCGAATTCCTGCGGCTCTAACCGCACTTTCTTCGTCCTTGGCAGAGCTCAGCAAAATTGTGACGATCAGGATTATTTTTTGTCTCTGGCAAAAATTATTATTATTAACAAAAAATTGAAAAGAAAGAAGGAAAATTCGAATTTCAAAAACAGTAATAAGATAATATTTCATTCTTGAATGGTAATCCAACGAAATGTTTCGTGAGATTAGAAGATGCACCGCATAGCTCAAGTGTAGAGCACTCGAACGAAAATCAAGAAAATCAGTTTCTAATTTGACGTTTATGTAAGAGGTACAGTAAAAATTGATGATGTCTCAGGGCATGATTGTTATTACTAAAAATTTTATAATAAGTAGTGGTAACAAAAACCTTCGATAATTCAGTTCGTCATCGATAATTATCGGACTTTTCTATGTGACTTATTTTAAACAATTTTAAAGCGAAATTGAAGAAAAAAATGTGCCCATCGTCTAAAAAATATTTTTAAAAAGTTTTGTTTTAAAATTCCGGTTTACCAATAAAAAATTGAATCGTCCTAAAATTCATCGTGTATACAGGGTGTACCAAAGTCCCCGCGCCAAAAGAAAATCCTAGAATCCTTTTTCAATTTCGAGTCGAAAAGTCCTTTACCACTTTTTGCAAAACTCAAAAACAAAGAAGTTATTCAAGTTTGAAATTTAAACAATAAACACGC
>JAPYZL010107441.1:0-11529 GCA_030522825.1 Platygaster orseoliae
TTAACGTTGACTGTGTCGTCAATGCAGCTCTAGCAAGCCCTGTTGATTCAACAGGGAAGCAACGCTTCGCTGACGTGAAATTACCGACGTTGCTCCTTCTCGTTGGAGCGACAGTGTTTTTTTTTCCCAGTGTAGAACGGGGCGAGTGGCGAGTGGCGAGTGGCGAGTGGCGAGCGAGGGGCGAGTGGCGAGGTAGCCACTTTTTTACTTTCAAGCTTACCGAGAAATTGTTTAAAAGAGTATCATAAAACAAAAGGCAACATTTGAAAGCTGGGTTCTTGTGCTACAAAATCCGTTAATTGAAATTCGACATGGCTTGAAAATTACAACTTTTACAACCATTTTTCGGAGACGCTGCATTTCCGATGAATCGAAAAAACGTGGGGCGAGGCAGCCACTTTTTTCAACAGTCATTTCGCAACAGAAAATTAGTAAATAAATAAAATATTATGATGCTTTCATTCTTTATTTATTTAGACATTATACAAAAAAGCAAAAAACCAAGTCAAAAGCAGGAAAAAATTTGAAAAATCTGGAAATTAAATTTTTTTTCAGAATTTTTTTCTATTCATCTTCTTAGCTGCTTTCGGAAGTCTCGTCTGGAGTGCGAATTTTCTTCGGACGTCCCCGTCTAGTGCTACCCCGAGCAATTTTCTTTTTAGTTTTTTCTGTATCTGCTGCAGCTAAAATTTTTCAATTTTATAAAAAATTTCAAATTTTTCTGTTTTTTTTTTTATAGAATAGTTTTTTTTTATAAAAAAGTAATTTTCACCAAATAAAAAAGAATATTTATACAAAAATTTCTGCAGAAAATAAAATTCTCAAAACATTTTTTTTATAAAATTATTATAAGGTCACTTTTTGAAAAAAGTTTTCTGTATAAAATTTTTATAAAGTCAACCTTATAAAAATTTATACAAGTTTTTTATAAGGATCAAAAGCACTAGGGTAAAAATTATTATTAAAAAAAAAAAAAAAAAAAAAATTATTATCCGCTCGTTTTACAGCGGCTGCCTCGCCCCACGTGTACTATTTTCCGAAAAAATTCCACAAAAGCAAAAATATTGAAAATATTGTAAAACTGATTGTATCATCGTATTCAGTACAGTTTTTACTTCAAAAAAAACTGTACAGACTTTTTGTTGTATAATCCAAACTCGAATGATAATGAAAAATAAAGCACGAAAATTTTAGATCGTAGAGCGGTTTTTTTTTACTAAAAACGCTGTTTCGAAGAAACTACGTCACCTAGAAAATTGAAATATTGGCAAAAAAAGCGGGTTGGCTTAATCTACATTACGTTATAAAACATTTTCGATTTTAACCAACTCCGCGAATTTAAAAAACAACTGGCTGCCTCGCCCCATGGCTACCTCGCCCCGTTCTACTCTAAGTTATTTAAATATTTGAAAAATATTAGTTACTTCATTTTTATGAATAAGCGCTTTAATCGAAATGATTATATTACCCTATCTAATAAACGCAAGGTCAGAGTAAAGTCTGACTTTTCTCTGACTTTTCTCTCATTCGCAGATTTCTCACCAATTAACCAATATTATAGCCTAATTATTGTTAAACATGAAACGTAAACGATAAATGTCAAACCATAGTGCGTTTTTACATTTAATAGTTGAAATTAAAAAGTATTATTTCAGTTTTTTCTCGTGATTTATATCGATATCTAATGCTACAGTCGGTACATACCTACCGACCCAAAGCTTCAATATTAATTTTCAAAGAAGTTGAATTCATCCATTATTAAACTAAATTTTACATAATAACTATTGATGATTATGTCAAAATGCATAGGCATCTGTTTTTTCTCGTCATGACGAAAAAAAAAAAATACATTTAGACGCCATCCAATACTGATCAGAGAAAAGTCAGAGAAAAGTCAGACTAGAGTCTGACTTTTCTCTGACTTTTCTCTGACCCCGCGTTTGCTAGGGTACCAAGCGAATTAGCAGTTGACAATGAGTAGTGAGCATAAAGTGGCAAGGAATAAAACATTTTCGAACTTCTAATTTTCATTTTCGAAATAAATTTTTTATTTTTGAATAAAGTTTTATTTTTAATAATTTACTGAAGTAGAAAAGTTTTACATAAATTTTTCAGATTTAAAAAACGACTGCGACCAAAAACAAAAGGACTGCTGTGAGTAAAGTCTGAATCGTATATCTGTCATAAATGTAATAACAATTAAACTTTGTTATGATTAAACGTACATGCAAGTGGACAATAAAGAAACTTATCATATTCATCGTTTAAAGATTAAATTTCATAAAAGCAGGCAGGTGAGTGACTTGAAATTCCTGCATTAAAAAAATAGATATAAAAAAGTTCTACAAGGCAAAGAAGAGCAAAGAATGAGAAAGTTATACTATACGAAAAATTTGTTGTGGTATAGTAACTTCAATAATCATGAAATGTTTGTAAGTAACGTAAATGAAATAGACCCATAAATACAGACTTCATTACTTCCGTACTTACTAGAGCGCATGAGACAAATCTGTTTATTTTTTGTTAATAATTGAAGACAAACTACGCCCTCACCTCCATCATTTTCATTCGAAAATGTTTTTTTTTTTTTTTTTTTTTTGAATTATCATTTACACAATTGAAGTTATGAGTATTTCAATATAAACGGGTCGAAATGTTTATTAAACAAAATAATAAACAAAAAAAACAGAATTTTCCAAAATCCTGAAAATTGTTTTTTGTATGGTTAAATACCACGCAAACGACGAATTTATTCAACAATTCAAGTTTTCATCGAAAAAAGTTGTCACAGTTGATATGGTTAAACTCTTTATAAAAATATCCATCTTAAGTTAAACGACCTATCAACCTTCTCATGAGGTAATCTGTAAAAGGGCAGTTGATTGGGAAAAATACTGCTTGATAGAATGAAGATTAATAATGGAAACTATAGAAAAAACGGTAGAGGTATATCCCGAGGTAAATGATCTGTCAAACCTGTTGCTTCGTAAGTTCATCGGTGAAAAGACGATGTAAGTAAGATTTTGATATTTCCATGAGAGAACTAGAGAAATAAACGAACATAGCCAAAAAGTGCCTCGAGTAACTTTGATTTGATAGCATTCTCCCGATGACTGCAACTACAACCTCCTACAACCAGCCTTTTATTTTGGTATTTTACTTGCTGATGATAATTTTCATCATTTCGAAATCATCAGCAAATTTCATAAAAATATAAAACAATTAATTTGATGTCAAATAACGTTTTCCGCTCGAGCCTGAATCTTTTTGATGTCTATTTTTTATTTGTTTAGATAACTGTTTTGTTGAAATCGGTACCTAGAATATTTCTTTTTTGCAATGATTTGTTTTGAATTATATTTCATCTTTGTTCATCCACAAATTTCCAGTTTTTTTTTTATGCACGTAATGGCATATCTAGCTTAGAAATTTTATTTCCGTCAATGATTTATTAATAACGAAAATGAGGTAACACCCTTGAGGTTCCATTAGAGTTTCTCAGAGTTTCAGTATCCATCAGTTTCTTTCTTTATTCATTGTAGGTATTTGGTAGGTATTTGTAGGTACGTATTTGGTGTTACGTTAAATTTTATTAATATTCTACTATTTTTAATGCGTAACTCAGATTTTAGACGGTTGCCATGCAATGTCCGCAAATCGATAAAAAAGAATAAAAACGATTTTTCGACATGAATATTGTTATTAAAATGATAAAACGCGTAAGTAAATGTATTGCTTGACAAAACTGTCTAGAAACTTCAAGCACAAATAAGTCAACCATGCAAAAATCATTATTAGTAATCGCTCGGAGATCCGTGGACGTAACTTGTCGATCTCTTTGCTTTGCTGGATGATAACTATATTTTAAGAACATCATTGAAATATTTGATACATGTACAGCTTTTTTATTAATATTTTTCTTTGCCATTAGGGGCACATGGCAACCTGGTTGTCGCTTCGATCCAGTCACTGCGTGTTCTCACGGAAGGGCGTTTGAGTATTACGCAGAGGCGATCAGTACACGCAGTCCATTTTACGGTCTAAAATGCAACAGCTACAAGGACTTTCAAAATGGAAGTTGCGGAAAAACAACGGCTATTCTCGGCAGTCCAACTTATCAATCTAAGGTCACGGGGAAGTTTTATTTCAGGACCAAAGATCAATCTCCATATTCTATGGGTGTTACGGGCTCTATGCCCGCGGCTGGTAGAGCTTTCAGAGGATTGACGATAACTATAGGCTAGGTCTAAAGTATACTTCTGGACCAAAAGTCGGCGTTTTGTCACTTAACTCAGTTTTTTTTCTTTTAACCTAACAATTTTCTATATAAATTTGTTTTCTTAACAAGTTCTAAAATATTTTGACATAATTCACTCATTTTCGATAGTAAAATTTTGTAGAAAATTCTACTAGTTTCTTGTATTTTCAATTACAATGGAAAAAAATTTTTTTTTTCTTTATTCCTAAATAAACATCTATCGTGTGATTGACATTCTACGATTTCAAAGAACCACTATTGATATTTTGTTACACGCCCCGAAATAGATACGAAAGTTTGTATCTCATTGTATCAAGAAATGCGTTATGCAATATCTAAATAGAATGTTCGGTTGTACTAGCAACGACATATACTAAAAAGAAGAACCACTTAGAAACTGATAATTATGTATAAATTGATGATTAAGAGGTTAACTGTAGTGGAATTAATTGCAAAATTAAAGGTACAATAGATATACTTTCACCGTTTATTACTGTCAAGACCGAAGAAAGTACTTTGTAGTATCACAAACGTAACGGCTTTCCAAAACGTTACAATAACTTGATTATGGGTACTGTGGCACTAAAGCGTGAAAAAAAAGCAAAGTCACCATTACCACCACTTAGGTGTGCGATGTATCGTGATTGTGTGTTTGTGTTTATAAAGCATATAGTCATTTCCATCGTAGTTCATTATTGATTAAACATCTTGAGGTTTTTTATCATTGTGAAAGTATATACATTGTCATATTTTCATATTTCAAAGCCTCTTGTCATTTGGAGACAAAATGATATTTCAAATAAAAATTTTGTTCGTGACTGCGTTGTTTCTGAGTTTCTGTAATGCCCGAAAATCATCATCGGAATCATCTTCAAAAGGGTTGAGAAAACAATCGCATGTTTTGACTTTGGTGGCTAAAGAGTTGCTACATAAAACGAGTTCAACTACTCAGGTGAATATATCACAAAACTTGTATTATTATCGTAAAAAAAAATTCTCGTATTCCTACAGTACTTTAACAGAATCAGTAGTCATTGCATGAGGAAAATATCATTAACTAATGAAGAAGGAATAAACAGTATTTACACCATGCTTTGAAAAGGTGTGCAGGCCATGTAAACTAACTCTTTATAATAGTTGTCGCTCCTCACGACCATCACAGCGAGGTGTTTTGCGTTATATTTACCAGAAACAAAAAAAGTAACGATCATATAAGCTAATTTATCTTTAGAATTCTCATGAATTTAACAATATTTTCTATGATGCAATAAATTTTCGGGTCGAGCCAGATTTATTTAAGGCTTCCTATTTTTCCAACGCATTTCATTTCTTCAAAACTCCATTATTTCTGAATCCGTAATGAAACTTTTAAAGTAATCGACGATCCTACAAAAAGATATTTTTAACGTGAAGTATAAAGGTAAGAACTCTCGTCTTAAAATCTTAGCCAAAAATAAAAAAAGATAGCCAAATATTTTTCAGGCGCTTATTAAGGGCTTCATTTCATGAAAGTAATTAGTGTTGTATGGTTATACATAAAATTGTTTCTCATACAGGTTATATCTATCATCAAATCCGGAAAGACTTTGCGTTGCTTTTAACACAATAAAATTCAAGGAACTATAGTTTACAATACAATGTACGGCCCTGACCTGAGAAAAGTCTACCGAACTTATATATATACCATAAAAATTTGAAGTTTTTATTTTCTTAAGTAACTTGCTTCGATATGAAAATATTATATCACAAAGATGCAAGGTTCAATAATTGTATAGTTGCATGAATGTTATTGTGATCAATCGTTCTGACATTTTAAAATATTTAATAGAAAAGTTGCCAAGGACAATTGTGTTTAAGTAAGTGAAAGTGTAAATTTCAGGATCGTAATAACATAATAACGTTAAGTGTGGGTCTTCATACAATTCTTATGGTCTTCTTCATACAATTATTAGAAATATACTATTATTAGAAATACACAATATTGAAAATATAAAAAAAAGAATAATAAAAAAAAGAGCATAGTCGCCCTACCAACCATGTCGATATCGACATTGAAGTCATCAGTCTAGTCGACATTTTAAAATGCATATATTCATGAACATGAACTTCGCCTACTATTCAGGGGGTGATATTTTTACACACTACAGTGAAAAACTTATTTTTAGTTTGGATATTTGTTGAATATCCACGATTAATGATCGAAATGTGATTTGACGACTCGTCGTGTCGACTCGCTTTTTCGTTCTAAGTCCCACTCAGCACCGAGTCCGAATGTCGTCATCTAGGTCGACAGTCGAGTCGTCACATTTAAATTTACATGTGTGGCAATAATTGGTTTTCTCATATTTAATGAGGGTTCTATGAATGTAGATGTAAATGGTTCGTTAATACATCCCATAATATTGGTTAATATTGATGGATAATCATATTCACATGACGACTCGTCATGACGATTTATTAAGACGACTCGTCGTGTCAACTCGCTTTCTTGTTCTAAGTCCTACTCAGCACCAAAGCCGAATGTCGTCATCTGGATCGACAGTCGAGTCGTCACATTTAAATTCACATATGTGGCAATAATTGGTTTTCTTATATTCAATGAGGGTTTTTCATTATGTAGATGTAAATGGTTCATTAATATATCACATAATATTGGTCAATGTTGATGGATAATCATGACGACTCTATGGACGATGTTCGAACTTTGATACACGAGAGCAGAAAAAAAACTGCTGTGACAATCGATGTATACATGTGTGCGTCACAGAGACACAGCAGTGTGCATCAGGAGCAATCGGGAGTTATAGATAATTGTTGAGATAAGTGATGGGTGGTGATTAGTTGATCATAAATTTGGTAGTTTTTTTTTTCAACAAGAGTATACGCGTTCGATAGAGTAATGGTTAGGTAGGAAGGCTAGTAATGATAAGGTTGCAGGTTCAAATCCTGGTAAGATAAATAGGTAGGTAAACAGGTTTGCATTTTAAAGCAATATAGTATATTTGCCTAGAGAGAGTATGTGTATCTACAATAAAAAAAAAAATTTGTATTGAAATTTTTATTTTGTAAATTTTTGACTTTAGTCGACTGTCGACTCGTCCTGCAAAGTCGTCTGACGACTCGTCATGCTAAGTCGACTGTCGACTCGTCAAATCAAATCGTTATTTGGATCGTCAGACGATATCGTTTGCCGAGTCGAAAAGTGACCGATTTCGAGAGTCATTTTTTATGTCGACATTGTTGGTAGGGCCACAATACTTGAATTCCATAACAGATACTGTGACGGAATAGAGTGAATTTTGTATGAAATGATAAAAATTGGATTTTTAAAGTCAACCTAAGTAAGTAAGACCAAATTTACTTCAATATCAAAGTACTTCATTAAATTAGGTAACATGTAACAGTGGTAAAACAGGTGATTGTAGATTATTAAATATTTGTATGTTCATAGTCGTCTAGAATATTAAACTAATTTTTTTTTAAATAAGGCTTCTCAATGAAGCTTTGGAGTCAAGTAAATACGATTCGGTTAGGTTACCATGGGACCTAATATGAATGACAGCAAATATATGGATGAATATAAACTTATATTAGAGTCGTGACTTTCATTATTGTTTGCTTTAGTGTGGGAATTTAGTAAGCAAGCCACTGTTTTCACGATAAGTCAGGTGGTATGTTTTCAAGTTTAAAATAAGTAAAAGAGAATAGTGTTAAGATCCCTAGTAAATGTGATCCTTATATGACAGGCTGAGAGCGCAAAATGGAAAAGTAAGAGACAGACAGATACAAAACTCCATACTGTCTGTCTCTACATTGACCATTTGCGCTCTCAGCCTGTCATATGTATATACCTTATATTTATGAACCTTATGAGGATTCTGATTTCCTTATAAGACTTATGATTTTTATAAGGTTGACCTTGTGTAAATCTTATAAGAATCTGTCATTACAATTTGTATTGTGTTAAGAATACTAATATAATATTGTGTTAAGAACACACTTTATTAAAGCCGAAATTGTTTCAACATTACTTTTCGATAGAATGCTAGGCGCGTTGAGGCTAGCACTACCGTTACCCATTTTATCAGTAAAAATGCTTCGATTTTGTTTAAGTGCATGAAGACGAATTTCAGTAGGAACATAACAGGAACAGGAAATTAATAAATGAAAACATTCTGACAGGGTCTACATTTACAGAAGAAGAATAATTGAATTTTATAGCTACAATGAAAATGTGTATAGCAAGAAACACTAGGAATGAGTTAGATATAAATATTTTTTGAATATTAATAAGGAAATCGAATCATTTATATGTCATTTTTACCGAAACAATATTTTACGTTAAAGTTAAACGTTTACGTTAATATATTACGTTAAAATTGTCTGAATTGAGAAAAATATTCACTAATATGAGTAAACGTTATCTGAGTTCAAATCATCAATTCTAAAATGAATTATTGAAGTGAAAGACTTACTCAGTTTTTTCTGACGGTGCGGGAACGTCTCGCCGGGAGCCATATATGAAACCCGCATGAGTTCATGTAGAACAAAAATAATTTGCAAATAAAAAAACACGGTGCTCAAAACTTTTGTTAGTGTATAAGAGTGAGCATGAAGTTAGTTGTTTTTCCTTTTGTTTGTCAGCCTTTGAAGCGTTGCCATATCCTTCTTCCGAAGCTTTTGGCCAGTTTCTACTACTAACACAGTTCAAAACAAAAAATGTACCTTGGAAACTTTTGCATAAACTGATATCTAACGTCATCAATAACATATCTTCAAAAGAATTTTGACTGTCGACATCGATTTTTTAATTTATTAACAATAATAAGAAAAAAAACTAAAATTGCGAATATATGTCCGATTTGGAAAAAAAAGACTGTTTTCATCGCCTGGACAAGAGGAATTTATGTCAATACTTTTTTTCGCAAGAAAACTATGATTTTTGCATGTTAATTTGGCCATGATAAAATACACATTTTTTTCTGGAAAGGTCGTGCTTACCTTTTCACTGGGTGTCCAAATTTGAAGCTCGAGAAAATTTTCGATCCCTTATATCTGCCTTCGATCGTTTAATCCAAGTGTTTTGTAACAATCTACAAAATAAACACGAAATTCAGTAATGTTCTAAATTCATTCGAACTTTACTATTGAAAACCCTTAACGGCTTACTACCGGAACATTCCAGGCTGAGCGAGGGTAGGCAGGTATAAGGGATCGAAAATTTTCTCGAGCTTTGAATTTGGACACCCGGCGAAAAGGTAAACACGACCTTTCCAGAAAAAAATGTGTATTTTATCATGGCCAAATTGACATGCAAAAATCATAGTTTTTTCGCGAAAAAAAGTATTGAAATAAATTCCTTTTGTTCAGGCGATGAAAACAGTCTATTTTTTTTTTTCAATTCGGACATACACTCGCAATTTTAGTTTTTTTCTTATTATTGCTAATAAAATAAAAAATCGATGTCGACAGCCAAAAACCTTTTGAGGATCTATCATTGATGACCTTCGATATCAGTTTATGCAAAAATTTCCGAGGTACCATTCCGAAAGTCAAATTTTGTTGAACTGTGTAATTTTTGAATCACTTATACACCATTTGTGTATACATAAGTATATACACATTTGTGTATGCAATTATACACCGTCACTTTACACCATTGGTTTGAACCACATTTCAACATACACGTGTAATGTCCACTGTCAATTAAAAAACCATGATGAAATATAGCATTTTGAATTTTATATTATTTAGAATCGAAGTCGACTGAAATTGATGGAGTCCCGTTTAAAATCAGATCATTTGTTTAATGCGATACACTTCCCAAGTTTTTGAAAATTACGAAACGTAGGATAACTACGTCTTTGGTTGAATCATTGCAGGCTGTAGTCTGCGAGAGGTAAGGGCGACTACAGTAGCAATACTTACAGAAAAATGTTCGTTAGCAGACGACACCGATTCGTTTTAAGGTAATAACTTTCTAATGAAGCCGAGATTGTACACATTTGTATACTTAAAATGTTTAAGCATGTAACATTAATAATGTGAATATTGTTTGAAGACTTACAAAGCTGCGAAGTATTCATAATTAATATAAGAAAATCAGAAGCGTCGAGTTCCACATCTTTCACCACTTGGATTCCAAGAAATGTGTGAAAGTAGTGGTATGCGATCGAGCATGTGTTGCGTACATGTGCGTATACGCGCGCTGCGTGGCCCAGCCCCCCTGCCCCCTGGAATTCAAGATTTGGGCGATATCCCCTTTCCCCGCTTCACCCCGCTCGGTCCAATATGCTCCTGCCACGCCCGCCACTACATGTATGTATAGCTATAGCTATTACGTTCGCCGTGTTTTTACGGAGCAGGGAACAGCGTCTACACCCCTAGCAAAGGTGGTCGGATCACTTTTGGGTCAAAAGTGACCCAAAAGCAGTCCCTAAATGACCCAAAAGTGGCCCAAAAGTAATCCAACCTAGATTTTGATGCTTTTTTCATCAAAAATCGTTGTTTAACTGAATATTATTATCTGAGTGAGTAAATAACACCTGCCGAGCAACGTTAAACGTATAATTAACGTATTTAAAGCGAAAATTTTGCTTATTGCATTTTTGATGCGCCACGGAGTGTCGGTAAGCAAAGTTTTTCTCGAGAGCTGGCGCCGCCACGCGGTGAACGCAGATGAAAGGCGGATCCGGCAAGTGCAGTGACTTCTCTTTTGGTTGGCACCACATTGTTTCATACAATGTAGTTTCTGTTTGAAATTATCAAGCAGAAATATAAAATAAATTAACGATTTGAAATTAATGCTGATACTGGCCGGTATATCACATTTCGCGGTCGCAACGAGAACGGCAAGAATGTTAACAATAAGGTTAACAATAAGGATAATGGGATTTCTGGGCCTGCAAATATTTTTTGAAAAAAAAATTATTGGTTTTTTGTGTTTAAGGTTTTTTTTTATCATGCTTGCTGGTTAGCGAATATTGTTAAAGTCGTTCAATAATAAATTAGCGCTTATTTTCAGTATTTGAATTCTTTGTTATAAATTCACACACTGTAACACGTTGAATCTCTAAGTTGACGTAATATTACATATGGTAAAGTGGACGTGTGGGTAGAGCAGTTGCCTCGTAGCCGAGAACTCCGGGTTTCAATCCCCACGGGTGAGGATAATTTTTTTTTTTCGTCATTTTTTGTTAATTCGTCAAATTAGTTGTTACTGTTACTTGCAATATATTTTTCTTATAACATTTTTTCTTTGCTACATAAAT
>JAPYZL010107448.1:0-15687 GCA_030522825.1 Platygaster orseoliae
AGGAAAATGTACACCCGACATACAGGTATGCGACTTTTGGGTCAATTCGCTTTAATTTCGGCGAAAGTATGGCTCAAAGTCGAGTGAATTTTCACATGTAACAACATATGTTTTAATTTCTCCCGCCCGCTCTTAAAATTTATTAACTTGAATATTACATTGTATACAACATTTATCGAAAAATCTCATTCTTTTACTATAGAATAATATAGACAATAGAAAATTATAAAAACGGTAAGAATATGAAATATGTTTTCATTCATGTTTATTATATTGTCGTACATCCATGCACTGCAACTGTTTTATACAACATTCTGTATTCGAAAATATTATAATTCTTCATACATCAGGTGGGAAATTGAAATAAGAATATATAAGAATGAGAAGGTCATCGTATGTGAAAACGAAATTCAGTTCGGATTATTTCCAGAAAAAAATAGTTGTCGTTGATTCAATTGACAGCTCATCGTCTTTCACAGTAAAATTCAAAACTGAAGAAAGAAAATATCAAGATGTAGAGGAACAATTTTTGAATCGCAAAATAGCGAATGTGGAGCAAAAGAATGGAAAATACTGAAATCAAGAAGCTGTCAAATATTTTAATGAAATCGCTCCAAATGAATATTTCATTTTGAAAATTTTTAATCAAATAGACGACATATTTTTTATAAATTTAGAGGATTATGAATTAATGATAAGCATCGAGCAATATATGGTTGATGGAGGATATGCAGTTTATAATAATAATTTACAAATCCAATACTATCGTTTCTTTTCATAACATTGTTTTAAATGAAAATTTTATATTCTTTTGTTATCAACTTTTGAAAAATTGTGTGTAAAAAATGTATTCAGTTTGAACTTTCTGTTGAAAAAAATATTTTTAAGAAGAGTATTTTATGTAAAAAATGAATTTAATTTATTGCAATTAGTTTGTTAATTATTTTAATTGTTGCAAGGTTTTTTTCTCAAAGTTTACTGTTGCCCATAGAGCATTTTTTCCCGTTCAAAAAAATTGGGATCTGATGTTTACCTGAATTTCTAATTTTTTGTGGAGGCAAAAGAAGTATTGAAAGTAGGCTCGACATGTCGAAATTTAAAGAAGTGTTGAAATTTTTAGATTTAAAAAGATTTTCTATTGAAGAATAAAATTGAGAGATTTTTTTTTGTGCTTGATACATAAACGTGTAATTATCAACTTTTCTAACAAATCATTATATTCATCAACATATTTCTAATTTTTGTGTTTGTACTAAATTTATCTGATTTTTAACTATATGAGTTTCAATTTGTTTATTTAACAAATGTTTATTTAACATGTTCATTTAACAAAACACTGTAATTTTACAAATATAAAAATTGAAATAAGTTTTTCGATTTGAAATAGATCTTCTATTAACGAATAAAATTAAATTTTGTAATGTTTTGTAATATTTTGTGAAATTTCGAGATTTTGTAACATTTTGAGATTTTTGAGTAATATTTAGTAACATTTTGTGATATTTGGTGACACGTGATGCTGATTCAAACACGCCTATAACCTTCAGACGAACATGGTTGATGACTGCAAAATTTCAGAACGTTTCATGCAGTAATTTTGAAGTTATAGGCGGAAAACATACAGACTTTCACATTTATATATATATAGATGATGCTGTTTTTCTTTTTTCAAAGAATCATAAAAACTATAGAAGTGTCAGAAAAAAAAGAACAATGTGATTGAGGTAGAAAGAACGTTCTACGATTTTATTGCAATAATATGTTTTATGTTCAAAGTGTTCGACAATTTTAAAAACAGTAAAATCTTTGTGGATTGTCAGTAGTTATTTTAGATTCCAAAAATTACTGGCATTGAAAAGATGTTCATGAATTTCGTTGATTGAGTTAATTACGAGTATCATATTTCTTTTACTTATACATTAACACGTTCTCCTCGTAAAAAAAGTCTAAGAAAATTGAGATTCGTTCCAAAACTATATAAAATTTTTTGAAATTGGGCTTATTCAAAAAAAATAGAAAAAGTTCTTTGTACTTTTTATCATGTTCGAAATTTATAAAATATAAATGAAGAAACAATGAATATTTCCGAAGTTTCAAAGCACTCTAGCTAACCAAAAAATGTGTAGAATTTTTTAAATTGCTTATAAATTCCATAAGTCGTCATTTTTTGTATGTTTCTGCAAAATATATAATACATTATTTTCTATCTGAATTATCTGAAAAGCATTGAAAAATCAGAGCGTTCTTCATCAGTAGAAACGAATTCTTAAAAATTTGGATAATTTTGAATTGTTTGCTTCATGTTTGAATTCGAAGTTTCTAAAAAAGACGTTTCAATTCGCAGAATCATAGAAAATTTCAATACATTTCGTTTATCGTAAAAAATTTCCGAAATCCACTCAAATCACGTAGACCTCGTAATGTTATCATTATTTTCAGTAATTTAAAAACGTTTTATCGTACGAAGATATTTAATAACTTTAAAAATTTTATAAACTGTGGAATTGTGTAAATTTTTGATATTTCGTAAAACTGAAATTTGTTGCATTTTGGATACTTTTTGGTTATTCAGAATACACCATCTTCTGTCGCCTCAACCGAACCTAATTTCTGAGTTACAACCAATTTGCAACAGATCTTGTTTTGTGTGTCGAAGGAATCAGAGTGAAATATAATTACGTTTTCAGTCGTTTGCCATAGACAAACAGCCACCCTCGTCTGCGTCGTCCAGTGACTGGTGCAGTGCAACGTGATAGTTGAGAACTTGTTATCCCAAATTTGACATCAAATATTCAGGAATGTTTCTGTGGCAGAATGAAGTCACTAAACTTTTCATAGCCTGTCCGACCCTCGGGCGCTCGAAACCGTCGCGCTCTTGGAAAATTGACTTCGAAGTAATTAAAAAGTGATAAAATAATATTTTCATTAACTAGTACCATTTGGTTTCTAACTGGAAAAATTATGCAAGGACTCAGTTTCATTCGCGGAACGAAAAAGTTTGTATAATCATAGCTGTGTTTCCTGATTGCATATTCAGTCAGGGATCTCATGGAACTAATAAGACCAAAAAGTCATGACAGAGTGGGAAATGAGGTTTTTGACGGGTTTTGAGTTTTGTAACGTAAGTAAAAGTATGTAGCAACAGACAAAAGGGGAAATGGTGCCAAAGTTACACTATAAGTTTACCACTTCTAAGTGATTTCCCGAGGGTTTTTTTTTCATCTTTATCCATCCAATATTCTTCTGAACTACAGTTACTGTCAGGAAAATTTAAGATATTTGAACCGATATTTTTACATTACTTGGCTGTTGTAGTGAATTCAGAATATTGCACGTACGAAGTAAACCTTACAAGCTTATCTGGTATTTTGGAAAAGTTGATAGTTTTTATTTATCTTCCTACAAATTCTTCCAGAAAAACTAAATTTTTATTCTAAAAAAGCAAATAAACGTCAATTTCGAATTACAATAATCAAATTAATTTATTTTGAATGTAACCTGTCTGTACTTTCTAGCATAGTCCTTATTGTCTACGGCAACTAAAATAATGAGAGCAACTTTTCAAAAGTGAGTCCGACGATTTCAACTTGGAAAGTTCTTATCGAAAGACGATGAATTCCGTGCATATTGTCTAGCACAAGATTTCAGCTAAGCACCGACGTTTCCGGCCGGGAAATGTGTGCTTGACTAAAACGCAATTTAATATGGTTCAAGTTCGCGTGGAGAGGACCCAGCGAAAACAGGTTGCGGAGCCTAATCAAGCCTCGTTTGAAGCTGAGTCAAGGCGAATTGAACGCGAAACTACTTGTCCAACTAATAATCGCGGAAGATTTCTCAAGTGAAACTGGCTCGCGTTCTCCTAGTCTGTCCGCGAAATCACGATTTGATCGATGAATTTCTTTAGATTCACCAAGTCATGAAATTTTCATTCATGCACTCTTTTATTGATAGACAGTGTTTGTAGTGACAATTAATTTCATGTTAGCGAAAACTTTTAGATAATGATAATATTTGAAATGTACTACGATGTATTGTATTTTTTAATACCATATAAATGATTGTTTTTTTTTTATACATGCATCATGCAGTTTTTTATCAATTATAAAATATATTTTACATACAAATTACAAATTACAATTCACAAATCAAACGTTGAAAGAACTATGACTCAAAACCCTTTTAACCAATTCCTCCAAAACCTACATCTGACTCAATGTCCAATTCGCAGCTCTCAGCAATTTCTCTCGTTACTAGCAAAAAAAAAAAGAAAAAAAACGCTTCTCTTTTTGTCACGTAATAAATAGGCGCACAAAGTAACAGACGTCGACATATTTGACGTGGCTGAAAAGCTCCATTTCTGTGATGATGGAAAGCGTGTACGGGGACACCGCAAAAAAAGCACCGGGGGGCGTTATCATCGTCCTCACTTCGCTCGGCGAAATTAAAAACATTTTCTTGGATGGAAAGAAACGCGTAACCGTAAATGGTCTCAGAAGCCGGGCATATATTTTGCGCGTGGGAAAAAAAAGGTGGAAAACAATGAGACTTTCTCAAGTCCCCTCTTCCTCACCTCCCCCCCTCTGCCCTCACACCCCTAAATACGTCACAGAAGCGAGGAAGAAACGTGACGAGAAGGGTTTGGGTAAAAAGAGACGAGTCGCTGACTGAAATCTCGCGAAGCATGGAAAATTGTTACGCGAGTACGAGTAGGGCTTAAGGTAGAACCCGTGTCAGGAGAAGACGATTTGATTGACTCGCCATTTTTTCGTTTGTCTTTGAACAGAAATACATGTAAATCTAATAATCTATGCGAGTTTGCATAGTATCGTAAAGTTCTAAGCGATGTTCTAAGTAATGATACCAAAATGAAAATTTCTTTCTTCGCTTTTCTGCATTACGTTTTTTTTTTTTTTTTTTTTTTTTTTTTTTTTTTTTTTTTTTTTTTTTTTTTTTTTTTTTTTTTTTTTTTTTTTTTTTTTTTTTTTTTTTTTTTTGGTACATCAAAGACAGACATAGATAAAAATACATTTTTAAATTTTCATATTCAAGTGAATTTTCATTCTTCTTTTTTAGTGAAAATCAGTAAGTACAAGAATAAAAACTCAGTCGATTTTTAGAATAACTTATTGTTTATTTTTAATCCAACGTTTCGTTCTACGTTGAGGACCTTCTCAAAAACGATTGCAGGATTTTATTTCTTTAGAATTTTATTTGTAGAGGTCTATTTTTTTTGTTATAGTGAGTTCTAGAAACTGTCCTTGATTACGTTCTTGTTGCAAAACGAAACGTTGGATTTTTATAAATATTAAAAGTTTTATCTAACTAATATTGTTCCGATTTTTATGTCAAAGTTGAAGAAGTGTGATCAAGTTGAAAAAAAAACGTCAGTCTCATCGTAATTTCAGTTGCTAATCAAATTAGAAATCATCAAAAGTCATTTCAAATACACATGTGCACATTATAATTACTGTAAATCAAAAGGAATTGATATTTTACTTATGTATGTTATATGTCATTATTAAAGAAAAAATAATACTAAGACTCTAATGAGTACCACAATTAGTGATTGAAAGCCTAGAACAAAAAGAATATTTTAAATTGACATTTTTTCTTCTTCACATTCATAAATTAGTATTTTTCACATAGTAGTAAAGTATTTTTATACTATTATTTTATTATTTTATATTTGTATTTTAACACTTTTCGAACAATTTTTCGAAATTTTTGTTGAAGTCGCGATTAGGTTGAAAGAATAGAGAATGTTTGATCGTATGAAATGCAACTTATCATCTGAAAATATCCTAAATTAGCTGCTAGTAATCCTTGTGATTAGGACGTCCATCTGAGTGACATTTTCCGCTCAATAGATCTATTTTTTGTCTATTTTTTGCAGAATGTGGAGCAAAGGCATTTCTCATGCAGTGAAAATTGAATGAGTTTTTATCTTTCAAGGAGATGCTTCCAAAATACTGTCTTCGGAGAAAATATAAGTGGATAGTGATGAAGTTTTGGATTTTTTATTCAATCATTTTATTTCCTTATCGAGTTTCAACGTATTTAGAATGTTCGATCATTGATTTTTCATTTACCTAGGCAAAAGTATTTTCAGAGTATTTTTAAGTATTTCGTGAATCTAGTTCATAGTGAAAAATACCGATTTAATATCTAGCGTATTTTTGTTCATGAAGTAAGAATTGAATTCAATTTTCTTGAATCTATCGGTCGTTATTTCTGAATTCTCCATAATTCTTGTAATAAGATTGTTTTTCATATTTTTAGAAAATGCAACTTAATTTGAACTTTCTTTCGCAGTTTTCCCAAGTGGTTAAAAATGATAATATAGAAACTTGAGATATTTTCTTATGCTTTTATGGATTTTGTGAAAACTCAAAGTAACTTGTAACTTGTAAATTTATAAAATGCCGAGTAAATTTCTCGAAACTGAAACTCATAGCGAAGTTTGTCGAATTTTAGGTATCGCACAGAACAACGAGATTCTATTAAAGATACATATGCTAATTTACACACCTTGTACAATTCGACGCAAACTTCTCAAATGTAAAGTCAGTAAAAGTGCTTCATTCATTAAAATACCATGCTTTTTTTTAACCCAAGAAAGAAAAAAATTAGAAAAATATTCAAGGAAAAAAATTATTTTTTGAACATTTTTATAGAGTCAACCAAACCTAGTGTGCTCTTTGTTTCATTTTTCATTTTACATACTTCTGGGAAAGAAAACAACAAAAAACATTGACATTTTGAGTTCACACAATGTTCATCATTACTTTTGTAAATTTTCAAACATGTGAAATCACTACAATTACTCCACTATAACTTTCTACTCTTCCAATGAGTTCGTGTTTCCAATACATTTCAATAGACGAATTCAGCGCTGAAATTCCATTACGCTGAGTCGATCGAAAAAGCAAAAGTCTCGTTTCTATAACGCCCAACTTTATCGCAATCGTTGGAAACTAAATCACGAGAAGTTATGCGAAAGCGAGGGAACTTATAATTTTCCGTAGGCCGATTAGGTGCGACGTGCAATCGAACGAGAGGTTGTAATGAATGGGGGGATTTTTTAAAGCGAAATTTTCGATCGATTGATTATTCTTGTGCATCTATGCGTGGGTAATTTGTGTCAATAACCGTAATGCTCGAAAGAGGCGCCGGGACACAGTTGCTGATACGACGGCTTAACGCCTAAGCTCGTTATCAGCGAAACCCAGCGGCCCTATAGACGAATCGGCCAATTGTACCCGCCATCTTTTCGAGATAGCAGCGTTTCTTCGCGTATTTTCGTAATCGATATGGTAATTCTTAACGGCTGTGGTGGAACGATCGCCATATTCGATGGAAAACGAATTTTCTTGAGAAAAACAAGGAGGAGAGAAAAGTTTCTGTGGATTTGGAAATTCAGGAAAACTGTTGGTGGATGATTAAACATGAAAATTCGAGATGTGAGATGATATTACAACTTACAATATTATATGTCCGAAAGTGCTATCTATATTTTCTTCTCAGTGTCCTAAAAGTAAGACTTGTGTTCTTAAAACTGTAAATACTTAAAAATTACAAGGTTAATAAAAAAACAAATTGCTAATCCAGCTTTATATCGATGTCAGCCCAACATATCGAGTCTAGGAACGAGAAGATTGCGGAAAAAAAGTGAAATAAAGGTCGCAATCAAACGGGGATGTAATTAAGCCGGGTATCATTTTGGCGTCGAGCGAGGTATTAAAATAACGAATGAACACGCGATGGGAAGTTCGAAGGTTCGCGCCGGGGCGTGAGATGTCGAGATACGGGGGTTGTTGGTCGGGGCTCGTTCGGTTGGTTGTGCTTGCGACAAAGGCTAATTGCAGAGGGCGAGCGGACTGCGGCGCAAACGGGGACAAGCCCATATTACACCGGAACATACAGAACGACACATCGACGCAAGAGAGACGGCGAGAAAGAAGTGGTGTCAGGAGGAGGGGGGTGTTGGAGACAGAGAGAGAGAGAGATAGAGAAACGTTGGACGTTCCGGTGGCACAAACATGTTAAATATACAACAAACTAAACACGCATGGGTATAATCATGGTGTTGGTCTTGAATCTTTGTACAGTGAACAAGGATAGTTGCGTTTTGAAATATTTTGGTAATTTTTGTTAGTTTCTGCTAATTAAATTATACTAAGATATAATTGTGGGTATGAAGTAGCATTTTTCAGATCTAAACTGAGCAAGAAATTTACATGAGAAGTGAAATTATCAGGGCTGGATTAAGAATGTAGGGGGCCTAGGGCTCATCAATGTGTGGGGGCTCTTTTGCGGACATAAATTAATGACATTATAAAATAAGAATGTATTTCTGATTCATTGTTTTGATTTATTATCACAATTATAATTTATTCATCTAATACGGCGTAGAAGTCAGTAGAATTAAACACAAGTAAATTGTTTCAAATTACATTTGTATGAAGTAGTGACAAATCTACTTTCAAATTTAAATGTTTAAAAGACTTTTAACGGCATTTAAAAAAAAACGTGATTTAGACATAACATAGCCTAGTACAAGCGTGTAAACCCAAGAATAATGATATCAATTAAAAAAATTTTTTTTTGAGAGTACAACTTAAAAAAATGCAAAATTATCTTGAAAAATAAATGGAGTAATTATAAATTTTAAAAAGAGTTGTTGAACTGCGAATAATAAATTCGGCTTACAATTGTAGTTCAATATTTGAGTATATTGAACTTTTAAAAACAATATGTGTGTGTGTGTGTGTGTGTGTGTGTGTGTGTGTGTGTGTTAAAATATAGATAATTCATTTTCAAAATAGGGAAAATTCTTCTAATCCAGCAATAACACTTAAACTGAACATGATTTCCTCTCATTCCCTATGGAATTCTTATTACGTTTAACGTTCGCTATATACGTGAGTGAATCTAAAATACCATCTATTTTTTTTTAAGTCAATGCAATCTTACACCAATAATTAGACAATAGATACTACGAATCTACGATTAACAATCTAGTAGATATATTATGTCCTTTTTTTTAGTATACGTCAACTTATGTAAGAAATTTGTAAGTTTTAAAACAATTCCGAATATTACGATTATGAAATAAGAGTTAAACTATTCAGAATCCAAAATCTCTTTAAATTCATAAATTTGTCAAATATTCTCATATAATATATGTTTTTTTGAATTAAGGTATTGAAATAAGCATAATTGTGCGCTTTTAAAAAAAATTTCATTTTTAACATTCAGTTAAATATTTAAAATGACAATTTCTACAAGTTTGAGTTGGGTTGATACAAATAATACTTGTAGAGTGATATGTCTAGTATAAAATAAAAAGTATAAAAATAACGTGAAGAAGTCTGAGACACCTTGCGAGAAAGAAGTGCTCGTTTTGAAACTTGTTTTATTTTTTTCAATACTTTTGTTGACATCAATTTTATAGTTCGTCATCAATAAAATTAACAGAAAACTTTCGTTTTCACGTATATTAAAAAATGAATATCAGTTAAATTTACCATACATGATTTTTAAGCGATTTTAATTAAATTTTGTGTATTTTTGATAGAAAAAAATATTTTCAAGAATACAAATCAGTTCAAACGAAAGTTTCCAGAACATTTTAATAGTATCAATTTTTTTCATTGCATATTAGAACAAGTTTTTGATGTCTGTACAACCTAATGCCTTGAATAACACCATAAAAAAGTTTAAAAAAATGAGAAATTAGTTTTGTTACATATTTTTTGCAGTTTAAATATTTATCCAAGTATGAATTTTCATTTTAGAAACCAAGTCATAATTTTCTTTTACGTATCAAAAAAACTCAAGATTTCAATTTTCTATAGAATCATATATGAATTTGAAGAAGATTCGCAATATTTTTTATTGTAAATAAACTTGTAAAAAAACGCAATGACAGTAAAAAATGCATTATTATTTTATTGAAAACTTAATAGGTGGTATTTTTGAAAGACGTAAGAATAAAGTAGGTGCCCACACATGTCAGACAAAAACAGGAAACAACAAAAATAAACGAAAAGTACTCAAAAATGCAGATCTATCACACGAGAAAAAATACAGATGTATATGTTCTTTTACACAGTACATCCTAACATTTCATGTGATTAAAATGTAATATATCGTACTTTCTCATTTGTGTACTTATCAATAAAAATAATATATACTTTTCAAACACTAAAAAAAAAAGGGGGAAAGTGAAGTATACTCAGATTTAAAAACATTATTATGAATGCTATGTATGCATGAATGAAACATTCGAAGGATATTTACATAGCAAAACAAAAAGTTGAAATGAACCTGCAACTCATGTCGACACTCATTTTTTTTCAGAAAATAAATTTTCCGTGTTTTTAACATATGGATGAGAAAAGTTTGAATTTATACCGAAAATATATAACTCTATGTAAATAAATTTTCAAACTTTGCAAAATATTTCATAACAAATGAAACTCATTTTCCTTCTGGATAGTGCAAAGTTGAGAGCTTTAACTTAGAATAAAATCTAAATTTGAATAACTCGATATTAGCTGTGAAATCATAATTTTCAATTAGTATCTTTGATTTCGTCGTAATTATACTTGGAACACACGTTTGAAAATGATAATTTAAAAGTGCAGTTCTCATATACAGAGATTTTTCGGATACGAGCTGAGGAGATGATTCTGTGTATATTTTTAGTCCAAATCAATATCGTTTGACATGTCACTGTATCAATTTTTAACGAGAGTTAATCCACGAAAGCACAGTGTATGTAATTAAAATGGATAGTACTTGATTATTTATTCACATCTCTGAAGTATAATTATTGTTTCGCTAAAGCGCGTCAAAAATAATTATGAAAAAAAGTGCATTATATCGCTGTGAATAATTAATTGATCAACTCAATCAATCATGTTTATATCTCTCACTGTTTTTTAATGGAAATTATTTAAGTAATTTTGTTCTCCTGTAGGTTTCATAAGATAATTTAAACATCATTATCCATTATCACTTATATTGAATTCATGTAAATTTATTGCGAATATTGCAAAGCTCATTCGGTTTCCGAAAAACGACAAAAAACTTCAGTGTCAGGTGACGTAAATGTTATTCGCATTTTTTTCGCGCACTGTCAAGCGCCACCAACGCAAAATCTGCTCAGCCACAGTACGCAGAGCTTGTCTCATTAGTATTCACATTTTGCGTATTTATAAATAGTAAGCGAGAGACATTATTTATCGCGCGGAACCGGAAATAATTCAATAAGCGAATAACCAGTTTCGGCAAAATACGGTTGTAAATTTCGTCGCGTTGTGTGTAGATCAGGGGGACAAATGCGTGGTGCATTCGAACGCTCCACCGGGGAAAATTCGGCGTCGGAAAATATTGGAATTGAATGTTCCGACGGGCGTGAAATTTTCCTCCTGAATCGCGTTTTAATTTTCGTTTTCCACGCGTCAGGTTACTTTGACTTTCGTTGCTTTTGAGATATTGTTAAAAGGGAAATGTGATCTACGAATTTAGAACATTTGGTTTATTTATCAATTTATTTGGCCCAAAATGTGATAATATTTTTTGAAATAGTGATTGCTAGATCGCTTGATAATGGCTAAATAAGAATTTTTTCAAAGAGCCAATATATTTTATTTTGTTATGTTTAATATTTATCCAATATTGCTTTATTTGTTAAATTTTTTCTATTTATGAGGTGCTTCAACATTCGTTCGCAAAAGGTAGATAGAAAATGAACTAAAAAAATTTAAATACGCCTAAAAATTTAAAGAAGTAAATTATAGGCTGATTTCAAACACCATATGAAGAAAGTAGCTGAAACTAATCCATAATGTATTTAATGATTTACATTTTATAACCTCAGCGTTAATATAAACATTATCGATTACATGATGGCAATAGTTCCAAGTTTGATTTTGTCACAGTAGAAATGTCAACTCAGAAAATATTTCGAAATTCATAACTTTTTATACGGTTCAGAGGTAAAAGCTATTTTTCATGCTTGGGGAAGTACATGGATATGAAAAATGATGAAACAGCATGAAAATACGACCAAAAGTCTGATGTTCAGATATTAGTTCGGTTTCGAACACCGTATAAAAAACCAAATTGTGCCATTTTTTAAAAATAATTCATTATGCATTTTATTCATTTTTAATTCAAATTTATATTAATATTTCAATTCAAAAGTTTTTGGTATGTTTTGAAAAACAAAAAAATTTCATATTGATCAAGATATGTATGAAATTCATATTTGTTTTCTAGAACTTAACACATTTTTCCAGTTTTCCAAAATTGTTTCAATATTCTAGGTTTCTAATTTTTTCGAATTTCCCGATATTTTTGGATTTGACATCGGAAATAAACTATTGTAAAAAAAAAGATTTTTGTCGGGATCATAGTCTGTCGGAAAAAAGGTTGTCGGGATAATGGTCTGTCGGGAAAAGGGTCTGTCGGGAAAAAGGTCTGTCGGGATTTTTCAGTCCGGAAAATGGACGGTAATCAAACATTTTACATATCATTCTCATTTAACAAAATTTGGTAAATCGTATTTTTCTGACAATTATCAAGTGTTTTCAAATTCCGTTCAAAAAAAAAAAGCTTTCACCTATATTTTCAAAATTCGATAATGAAAATTATCAAAAAACTTATTAAATTGTTCAAAATTCTGGGAATTTTTCTAATTTTTCAACAGCATCGACAATTTTGAAACTTCTTGCTGTTATTTTCATATTTCGAAATTTTCAAAATACTAAACCAAATACTTTTTATAACATTTTAACTTCCTAACAAATTTGTGGGAATTACACATTTCAGTTTTTTTGAAAAGAAGAAATATCCTTTTCAGATCTGATGATCATATTATATGTAATGATGCATAAGCAACTTTTTTATTTAAAAAATAGCATCAGATATTTGTAATATTTTAAGTCAATAGAATAATATAGTATTTCAAGAAAAGCAGCGTAGTGCATATTGCATCATACATACATACATTCATTCATTAATTATATTCTCTAGCAATGTTACAATTATTACAACATAAGCACTCTATGAGTTCACAATTGCAAGATGTGTATTGCTACATTCTGTCATGAAAACCCACACTTTTACTATAATTAAAATTAGAATAGCGAAGTTATTCATCCTACCGACATTCTACTTTGAACATCTCAAACCTGTCGTTGTAGATTTATCATGTTTTAACCACTGCTAAAATTTTGATTAGGAAATGCCTTACATTACGCATACTTTTCAACATCAACGTTTGAATGAACATTCTCGATTCAGTGATAAAAATAGTTTCACGTTCCATTTTGTAACAGCCGGAATGTCCACTGAGAAAATACCTCAAAATCCAGGACTCGCGTTACGGATTCAGAGGGAAAATATCGAAGCACGGGCGCTCTACTGCAAACCGCATCAAACGCAGGCGCGATGATCCCCCTGAAGCGGGTTGTAAAGGGGAAGGTTGGTACCGCGACAAGCGATTCGTTGAGGAAAGAGCAGTTGAGATTCAGCCGACCGACGAACTCGCGGGCCGAGTCCCTGATCAGGTTCTTTACATTCCGCGCTCACCGGCAATTCACTTCCGGCAACTTCCGTATCGTCGCGATAACTGAATCTCCTCGTCGCGTTGATTAATCCTCGAGAATCCATATCAAAACGATAACCATCGAGTCCTGAAGTCCTTGAAATAGAAGCATATCATGCGTTGTTAAAGGACATTTATGAATCGGATCCTTCGATCTTGTGATCATATCATTACAAACATAGTCGTCTTGTTTCGCGAGTGATAGTGTCGATCATCGGTGTGCTAGTGAATGGAATCGGGAAATTCCAACCGCCCTTAGGAATATGTGGAATAAGAATCACAAGTCTTCAAGCTTGAAAGTTGGACTTTAAGAAGTTGACGTTGAGTTACGCGAGTTATAACTCGTTTCTGGCATTGGATTGAACTTGGGTTCGATTTACATGGAAGCTGCAGCTTCGAAAAGTGTGAGGTGATGAAATGTTTCACTTTGGGAAATTCGATAGGAGCCTGGTCTCTGGGAAAATCTCGTTTGGTCGAATCGAGGAAATAAAGAATGCTGCTGACATGTTGACAGGTAGATATTGATGTTCTAGCTTCTGAACCACCTGTTATCAAGACACTCATTTACGATTGATGGATCGGTCATTTGTACTAGATGAAATACAGATTCATTGTTGAAAAGTGTGAACGAACCTTATTCGCCATCTTCAAACCATCAGTAACATGTTACAGCGCGTCTGTTACAGCTAAACAATTACAAAGAACTGAGTAATTAGTTCTGGAATCGCGTTCCAGAACGATTCGCCTTAATGTTCACTAATTCTCGTAGTAATAGCGTCTCTTGAATCGAGACCGAATAGAACTTTCGTGCAATCATTAACAATAGCTTCGGGTAATAGTTTATAATACGAGATAATTCGTTAAGATCCAACCGATTTCATTTGTCGTTGAACTTAATCATCACGCTTTATTTGGAAACTCGGTTCCTCATCCTTGTTAAACTTTCGTTGGATATCGAGAGCGAGTAGGAAGCAACCCATTGGCACGCCATGGCTCACTGTTGTAACGATGACGCTATAGATAACGTCGTGTCGGTCGAAGAACTCCAAAGCTAGTCGTAATGAAGCAGCAAATTATATTTGATTTCCATTAAATCTCTTACTGTAGATTCAAGTGGAAGTTTTCAGATAATTGCAATTATGCTGTAAATAATAAAAAATTTTGAACTTTCTTGGGAGGAAATTGACCGATTGATTCAACTTTATATTTTTTTACTTCATCATAATCCAGTGAAAAAAAAAAAATAAATAAAACTTCGTTTCAGATAGGAGTCAGAAGAAATTTTTTTGTTATTTCGGAAAGATATTCTTCATTATTATTATTTTAAAACTGACATTTGAAAGTGATTTTATGGCTGTCGTGAGAAAAGAAATGCATGTGACTCGTTCTAACCATCAATTTAGGCTATTTTTCATTTAAATACATAAAATTGATACTTAGCAGTACTATTTTGAAAGAATTTTCATTTAAAAATATTAAATTGATATTAAAAAATTTTAAAGTATTTCCAGGAGGATATGAAAAGCATCTTTAATTTTTTTGAATATTTTATAATGTCAAGAATTCGTTGTACGAAGAAATGATAGAAAATGTGTTCATAAAGCAAACTATGTTGGTGTGCACGCGCTCTTCCTCAAATCGATATTAAGGGGGGCGGAAGTAAGGAATAAGCAGATTCAGAAAATCGATTTTCTTTTTTTTACGTTTTCTTTAAGTTTAACGTTTCGAAAATGTTGTGTCACAATTTCAAATCAATTAATGATTCAGTCTAAGTCACAAAAAAAATTTTTTTTTTCTCATTTTTAGAGTAACAAACAAATTATAAACGCATTCTTCTGAAAACAAATTTTTTGAGTCCGTGAACACGATCCTGTAAAATCTACTTGACCGATTCTTTTCAAACTTGGTACATACTTTCATGGTATCGAATGCCACCCCCCTACGTTTTAAAAATTTTTCCATTTTTATATTTAGGTAGTTTTTTACTTAAAAAATGGCGGAAAATTTAGCGCAAAATCGCGTTTTTTGCTTCAATAGCTCACGAATTGTTGAAAAACGAAAATAATAAC
>JAPYZL010107449.1:0-10697 GCA_030522825.1 Platygaster orseoliae
TAGGGGGTGTTGTCAGGGGTAGGGGTAGGAAAGGGGGAGGGAGATCACAAAATGTCACACATCACGATATACACATCACAAAATGTCACAATATCACAATATGTCAAAAAATGTCAAAATTCGACACATCACAATGTCACAACGTCACAATGTCACAATATCACAATATCACAAAATGTCACCACATCCGGCTTAAGACTCACGGCTTAAGACTCACGACTTAGGACTCACGACTCACGAGGTCACGTGATGGGGAGGGGGGGAAGGGGGTCTTGTGGTGGGTCGAGGAGTGGGGGGGGCCGTACTCTCCCTGTTTAACTTCTTTGACCGAAGTTTAAGAAAACGTTTCACGTTATTTTGAGAGTTTGATTTCGAGGATAGTCCACAAATTTAAAAAATGGAGTATCTCTAAGTACATACAATTAAAATTTGTAGGAATTTTTAGAAATTATAAGAAAAAATTACATAATTAATACTGTATTTAAAAATTCTAAATTACGACCGTTTTATAATATTTTTGAAATTCATGGAGAGTTTTTCGTAATGTATAAAAATGTTTCCTACCACGTAATTTATTTAAAAATGTGTTTCTAGAGTTTACAGATTAAAAAAAAATCGATTAAGCTTTAGATTTAAAACGTTTTTTAAAATTTCATGAAAATTTTTATCATTTTAAAGAATAACAAAAAACAAAAAAATTTCGAAAAATATTTTATTATTCCCTCCAAAAATGTGAAGAAATTTGAAAATATTCGGAGAAAAAGTTGGAAAAGAATATTTAAATTTTATTCATATATTTTATTGCTATTTTACTGCATTTCTGTCAAACTTGTGACTAGAAGAAAATCAGGAAAATCAAACTGCAGTAAAAAAAAAATTTGTAATTTTCACCATAAAATATTGTAATACTTCAACGGTCTCGAACATTGCACTATTTGATTAAAATTTTTCTCATATCTTACTATATTTATGGCGAAAATAATTACTCAATTAAATAATGTATATTTGCACCTTAAAAAGTATAATATAATTTCCAGTGTTAATGTAAACGAGAAAGATTACGTATTTGAAACGAGTTATTTATAAATGAATAGTAAAAATACCTCATAATAATTTACAATTTTCAAAAAAATTCTTATGTTGGTGCAGGTAAGTTTTCCAAATATTTTATTTATGGTTTAGTTTCCAATATTGCATTTTTTAAATTGAAATTGTTTATTTATTTGCTATGGATGTAGTAGAGTATGCAAGAAAATTTTATCAAAAAGTGCAATATCCGAGACTGAACCACGATTGAAATATTTTATGGTAAAAATTATAATAATTTTTACTATAATTTTGAAAGTAATTTCAGTTTTAAGAATCAGAGATATCAGCATTACAAGACTGTTGTAATTATCACCGATGACATGTAATTTTTAAACATGAATATTTAGTTTCTGTTCCCGAGTTTTTTATAGAAAATTCAAAAAGTCATTTATGAAAACTGAACTAACTAGATATGATGATTTTCACCTGAAATTGTTGGAAATCGTTTAGCCAATTACGTTTATCCACATTTTTCCATCGAAACTCAATCATGACCGGTAATTGCTGACCAGAAATGACTTCCGGGGGTAAAATAAAATTAACGATTTTCGAAATTACCGTAAATGACGGTAAACGTCACTCAGAAATCACCATGACCAGACCGATTTTTTTTTGACCGGTAAACTCACATCCCTGTGCACGACCCTTCATAGTCCTTCTGAAGTCTTCCGAAAATTCCGTTGACCAGGGCAAAAAAATGCATGGGACCGTGTTTTTTCACACGTCCACTCCTCGCCCCCCTCCCCCCACCCCTCCCCCGAGGTTCCAGAAGAGCGTCGATCGGGAATTTCGGGGAAAAATTTTTCCGTGGTCCAAAACACCATATGCGTGACCCGTGGGGCACCTTGTGAGCGCATAGGTCATGCGGGATCATGGGAATCCGTGGGGGTCCCCGGCCACGGTGACGGACATTTTTTTTTTCGTCCCCTTACCCCGTGACGTAACTCGGTCCAGGTGACCGCTGCCGGTATAAAACGACGCCTCCGGGACCTGCACTTTTTGCAGCATTCTTTTTCTCCCTCCCCTCCCCTCCTCACCCCCTGGTTGTTTTTTTCGAAGTTTTTTTCGACTCTTTCTCTTTCTCCGTGATTCCAGAAGTGGCCAGAGCCAAGTCTCGATTCGCAACGGATTTTTGAATGTTTGGAAGCTCTGGATGTACATAAATCTGCGGGAGAACTTTTATGGCCCGGGGCAAAAAAAAATTAGAGAATGTGGAAAAGGTTTCGGACACGGGAGAAAATTTGGAATGCTCGGATTTCGAGGTTAGGTTAGGTCCGGGGTGAGGGGCAAGGAGGGAGGGGGTCGGTTAGAAAGAAAGGGAAAGTTTTGGGAGTCGGTTTTAAGAACTCCAGAAAGGATTTGGAATTTAGACAATGTATTAACAAATCGTGATTCTATTTTTGTTTTCATTTTTAATCGCAACTTATCCATCTTTTTGAACTATGTTTTTCTGGAGCTGAGAATAATTCGATAATTCATGGGTGTAATTAATCTATGACTCATAATTATGCATTGTAGGAATTTTTTTTCTTTCGTATTTTCGTCGGAAGAACATAATTGCCATTAAATCTGATTGCGTCGAGGGGTCACGTAGTTTTTTTTGCATGTAATTTGAGTCTCGAACGATTGCGTCAAAGACTTTTTTTTGTTTTCGTAACTATGATTTGACCTACTGTCATTCGGAATTTTTTAACCTCTGTATATTGTATTTTGTTTTTGCACTGGGTTTCGTATGCGATTCATAGAAGTGTCATGCATTAGGTTGATAATTAATTCCTCTGCACGGTTTTTCCATTGATGCACATTCGATGAATAGATTAAATTTTTATCCAATTTAATTAGATCGTAGATGGGTGAAAAATAGGATTCTTAACGAAATTAGATTTAGAGCAGGATTATGATTGATGGATTATAAATACTTTTTCATTTTAACTATTTTATGTGATTTATTTAATGTTTAGAATTTTACAAGATTTTGATTTCAATTTTAGATTCAATATCTTTTATTACTTATGCATTTTAAAATCCAAAAATCTTCCAACGAGTTTCTCGAAGTTTTTGAAAAAGTTTGAAAAAAGAATTCCAAAATCTGAAAAGATTATATAGAAAAACTCGACAATTTTCTATGGTGCACACTGAAACCGCTGAAACCTTTTCAAAAGTCAGAAAAATGTCATTTGAATAGTTTTTTGAGATTCATTAGATTTCAGTCGAAACTTCCTCAGTTCACGGGATGGTATCTATTGTGCATAAATTGTTTGTACATTCTTGACTTTTTGCATAGATTTATTGTACATACAGATTTTTGTGTAGCGGTTGATTGTGCATAATTTTTTATGCAAAGTGAAAATATAGCTTGCCTTTTATATACAAGAAAATCGTTGCAAAAATCGATGAAAAATCTGAATCGCGTTCTTAGTGATTTTGGTTTTTATAAAGAATGGCAAAATTCTTATAAAAAAATTTTCTTAGAAAGTGATCTTATAAAAACCCAATAAGAAAAGTTTTTTTAATAAAAATGTTTTACTTTTAAAAAATTTAAAAATCTTATAAAAAATGAAAATTAATACTTTGAAATATTATAATTTATTGAATATTTGAATGTAAAATATTTAGCAAAATCTTATTAAAAAACCCGCATTCAACAAATATTAAAATTTGAAACGAAGAATAGAGGAAACTCTGAAAATATAGTCATCGACTAAAATTGAAAAATACAAATGACCTAAAAAATTTAGAAAATTTTTTCGTAAGAACTGTTTAAATAAAAAATTTTTTTATAAAACAAATTTTTTCATAGATTTTATACAGAAAAGAATGTTTATGAAAAAATTATTTTCTACAAATTTCTACGGGAAACAGAATTTCATTGAAAAAATTTTTTTATAAGGCTTTTATGAGGTTACTATTTTTAAAAAAGTTTTTCTCATAAGAGTTTGATGAGGTCGATTTTAAAGAAATTTTTATATTTAATATTTTTATAATAATCAAAATCACTATCTGTACAGATCAGCAACACAAGTGAGTATTGGTATTAAGTACAAGTATTTTAAAAAATATTGCATTCTTAAGAAGCATTTGCCAATTTTAGAATACTTATCACCAGGGCAACAAAAAATATTTATTTAAATAAAAAATATGTAAATAAATATTTTGGCAGTTTTTGGTGTAACATGAATATTTTGTCACATTTGGATTTTTCGTAAATATTTTAAGGTTTTTCATATTTAAACCCAAATATTTTCAACAATTTTTGACCTCAAGAAATATTTACTTCTTATGCATGTTTCGCGATTTTCTTTTTCTTAAATTTGCATTTAATTTAATTTTAACTTTATTTGTATTTATTTATTTGCAAATTAAACTGAAAACGAAAAATGAAAAAAAAATTTAACTAGAAATTTGAAAAAATGCAAATTGAATTTGAAAAAAATTAATTTGAAAATGCAATGATTTTCTTTAATTTTAATTTTCGTTTTCTTTCGTTTAAATTTATTTAATTTTCTTTAATTTGCAGTTTGAAAATTACCGAGGAATTATTCGACATGTTACATGACTTGAGATTAATAACTGTTTACATTTCAAAATAAATAAAAATGCGTCGAAGAGAAAAAACATGCGGTCATTTTCTATAACAACTTTGATTAGGAGGCGAAAATGTAAAAAAGTGTACAAAAAACACAAAATTTGCTTTCATTTGATCATAAATATTTCTTGCCTATCAATAGCCTATGATAAATATTTTTCAGTTCTTTCATGCATAGATAAATAAATATTTTTGGTTCCCCTGCTTATTACAAGTTGATAAAGACATGGTTTTTTTTGAATGTAAACTATTGTAATATGCACAATGAACCCTTGCATAAAAAACTGTATGCACAATATGAATAATATTAACAATGCACGAAAAATTTATCTACAATAGATTCCTTCCGTAGTTTACTATCAAAATTTAAATAAAAGATTCTAGGAAAAATTGAGCCTTGTACACATAAATTTTCATCAACACTTAAGACACTTACAAAAAACATTACTAAGTTAGAGAAATCAGCGAAACTACAGATTCTTTTGACGTAATATTTATCAGACCTGTGTCGGAGCTATACTAAATGTATTTACATTTAGAAAGTATGACAGACTTCCTAGAAACGTTTCTGAAAAAATAAGGTCTGTCAAACATTCATGTTTAGTGTTATTTATCCAATATATACCTTGGCCACAAAAAATTTTATGAAACTAAGAAAAACATTTTGCAGGAAATCGAGCTTGCATATTTTTAACAAAATAATATAAATTTTTTTGTAAAAATCATCTTATTCTTCTTATCAATAAATGATGACAATATCAAATGCCAGTATAAAGACTTCTTCTTTTCAGAAAATTTATATCCCATATCCATCAAATCACTCAACCAAACCCTTTTTCTCTCCCAAAATTCCCTTGGAAACAAATCAATCATGCCATGTTTCTCTTTGACAAAACGTCTCAATACGTCATCCAAATATTATAAGGCCCAATCCGGGGTGTAAAACTGAAGGGAAAGGGGCAAAAGTCAATCAGCGGCCTTGTCGATCGCGCCGTCAATGGGGCCCGTCCAACCCTTTGGGAAAAAAAAGGAGCCAGCTCGCGCCTGAGCCACAATGGGACCTGACGCCCGGGGCCTTATTTACGGCGACGGCACAATGTGGGACAAAGCTATCGGGAAAAATCTATCGGGCATACCTCGGCTGTTTTATACCCCTTTCAATTACAACTCAATACCCAAATTGGATCGCGGGCGAAAAAAAAGGGAAAAGCCCTCAGCCGCGAGACGTGTGCCGAGGTTCAACGAGAAAGGTGTTACACATCAGGCACACGTCGCCCACAAAAAAAGTTTTCACTCGAGGTATTATGAGGTATTTCGTTTCGAATTTGAGGTGTTGGTGTATCATTGAAAAAAATACTTATCACGAGAAGAAAATAAATGTTTGTGACAACAATAAGGTTTTGTTCTATGAGCATTAATTTTTTCATGAACATGAGTTGAGTTCTTTTGAAGTTAATTTGAATTTAAGTTAAAAATAAAAAAACAATTTGTTTTTCAAAGACTTTTTGGGTTGACATGTAGAGTCCTCCAAGGTCATTCAACACAAGATGCTAAATTCTCTAATAGAGAAATTAAGGGAAATAACCGCGAAAGTGAAAAAAAGAAAAATAAAACTCTGAAAAAGGAGACCTGTTTTCAAACAGGACCGCACTTGTTGAGTCCATTTATGTTATGCTCGGCCGTCCCGACGCACCCCCAAGATCAAAAGTACCGGGAGCACTTTTTTTTTCTTTTTTTTCCTTTTTTTTCGTGTTTGTTTGCTGGCATGTTTGTTTGCCAAATCCGACACGAGCCCCCCTCAGCGTCATCGACGCCATCGAATAAAGAGTACTCGAAAAGGGATAAATTCGAAAAGGGAGGGCGCCATTGATTTTACAACTCCTTTAAAATTTTGGCCTTCCATTTTTCGATGTCCTTGACAATTTTGATGTAACGCTGGTCACGTCTACTTTTGATTTTGGGAAAGGGTTTTTACCCTTTTCCTGAAGGGCAAAGGAAAAAATTTATTTGATCAGAAAGAATATGTGTTCACATACGTCTACAACTTTTGTGCAGCTTTTTGTCAAACTTGAAGTTATGTATTTTAAAAGTGTAAATAAGTATGTTGAAAGTTATGAAAATGTTGGTGGGAGTTAAATTTGGAAGAGAATTTTTTATTTATTGTTTTTTGAGATAGATGTAGAAAATGAAATTTTATTTGAAGAGTGAAAAACAAAAAAAATTATTTGAAGTAGTAGGATAAAAAAAAGGTATTCTATGATACGAAGAGAAATTTTTAAATGTCGAATCATTAAAATTTTTTCGGATTTTTTGAAAAACTGCAGCAATCTCTGTAAATTTATGTGAGTTTTAAATGATTCTCAAAAATTTCAAAATGGAAATGAGTAAACAAATTGATAAACTTAGCAAAAGTATGAAAAATGTTAGAAACTTTCAGAAAGTACCAACTGTGACAGAATAAACATACATTATGAAGTAACATAATTAATGTTAGAATGTTGTTTTAAAAAACAAAAACATCAAAAATTTGAAAACCTCATCAAATTCGAAAATGATGCATATCAAGTTCAGTAAAACACGAATTATCCTTTGAAGTAAATTTCAAAAGTTAGAATTATGTGAGAAATTCAGAATTTTTTTGCTGAAATCCAATTTTTTTTAATATTCAAAAATTTTCGATAATAGTTGTAAGCACATAAAATAAAAAAATTTTTTGCAATCATGTACATTAATCTCAGGATGTACAATCAAGGATAATTTTTATATTACTAAGTAAAAAAGTTATTGGGTATGCAAAAATTTTGAATTATGAAAATTATTTTCAGGCACAAATAAAAATTCTAAATTTTCAAAAATCCTGATATCTCCACTTAAATCAGTAAATTCAAATAAATCTAAAATGCGAATAAAATTTACTTTAGATGAAGAATCTTCAAATCAAAATATCTTGAAAAAAACTGCATGAATTTGAAATTGGAAAATTCAAATACGTATAAAAATTATAAAATGTTAATATCATAGGAAGCTTTATTAATTTAATCTAAGACACGTGTGTCTTAAAATCTAGATTGGATTCCGTTTTCGTTATTTTTTCCAGGTGGTTAATTTTTATACAGTGCTATACAATCAATTGTCTTGAATTAGTCCAAAATAATGTACTGTATACTTTCATTTGACGATCTCAAAAAAAAAAAAAAAAATATCACAAAGTCAGTTTATTGTCGAAACGCAAACGATATCATATTATCATTCTAAAAAGTCAATCTTATTTTAAGGTGTAACAAAATAAAAGAACAACTTGAGATTTAAATAGTATCTTATATTAAATTTTATATTTGAATTTAAATAAATTAAAGTTATTATTAATAAATTTTATTCGATGTTTAAATTTCTTTTCAAGCAAATCTTAAATTAAGATTATTTGTCTTGAATCAGAATGATTTTGTCAAATTATAATAAATCTTTAAACTCTAGACCTGCATACTTGAAAACAATTGTGAACATAGACCAAATTCAAGGTATGATAGGAAATTCAAGTCATGCCTTGATTTTGTTGCATCTTAAAATAAGTTTCAAATTATAAATAAGTGCCCCATCATTGCACCATAAACTGATCTTTATTTAAGATGCAACAAAATTAAGGTACGACTTGAAATTCAAATAGTGTCTTAAATCAAGATTATATCTCTTGAATTAAATTTCAGGAAATTTTTGAATTTTAAGTCATGTTTTGATTTTGTTGCATTGTAAAATAAGATGCGAATTGTTAATAAGTGTCCCATCATTGCACCATAAACTCATCTTATACTGTAAAAATCGAATCTTATTTTAAGATGCAACAAAATAAAGGCACGTCTTGAAATTCAAATATTATCTTAAATTTGGTCTGTGTTTACAATTAATTTCGAGCAGGCAAGTCTGAAATCAAGGAGATTTAACATAATTTAAGGCAGTCATTTTTGATTCAAGACACATATACTCTTGATTTAAGACTTGCTTGCTTGAAAATAAATGACAAAATGGACTAAATTCAAGATACCATTTGAATTTCAAATCGTCCTTTAATTTTGTTGTATCTCAAAATAAGATCGACTTTTTAGAGTGCATTTGAAGATGCAAAAAAATTAAGATACGACTTGTAATTCAAATAGTATCTTAAATCAAGATTATATTGAATCAAGAATGATTTCCTCAAATTGTGATAAATCTTCTTAATTCAAGACCTTTCCACTTGAAATTGCAAACATGGACAAAATTTCAAGTCATGCCTTGATTTTGTTGCATCTTAAAATAAGATTCTAATTCTAAATAAGAATCCCATCATTGCACCATAAACTGTGCATCGAAGTCTTTAATGATTGCAATAAAGTTTCTAAATTATAGATGAAAAACTAAATATATAGATTGATGCTCAAAATGACAAAATTCCGAAATAGACGCAACTGGCTCATATTCTATTGCCCAAAAGTATCAACAGCCATTGAACCGAGATTGAACTCGATACACACGCGTCAAAAAATCTAAAAAGAAATTTTCGACAGACGCGAAGGTACACGTAAATGGGAAATTTGCACGGCTAAACGGATTACAGATGTTTTTTTTCCGACAATGAGCGAAGGCGAGCAGTTTTCAGACACAAAAGTGTCGCTGTTTTCGTCCCTCGCCCGCGTCATTGATTCTTGAGCGACAGTCATTCTTCGATTTTCAAACGTCGGACGGACGGGCCCTATTGCAGAAGCGCGCGCGGGGACTTTATGAATAATCCACGGCTAATGCGAGCCATTTTTTCTTTAAATGTCGGGCGTTTCGCGTCAACTAAAAGAAATCGACGTTTTTCTGCGTCGACCCGGATGCGTTCAATGAAAATTTGATCTGGTTGCGCTTCAAATGTTACATTCAGTGCCAAAAACGTCAACGAAAATCGGATTTTTTTCGAGTTAAGGTCGAGGGGAGAGCAACGAAGGATGAAAATCGCAGAAATTCACGAAAGTTCTATTAACTCAATAATTAATAAATATTTTTGTGATAGTTTTTTTTCACATGCTTGCTTTATTACAATTTTTTGAAAGCATCTAAAATTTACGTTTGTGATGGAAGTTTTTTATACTTCTTTTATTAGAGGTTCTTCAAGGTGAGTTAAATTTAAAAATAATTTTTGAGAAAAAATATGCAGAAAAATAGTTCCTTATTTGCTTACACATTTTTGAACCTCATTAAGAAATACTTACATTCAGGGAAGTGGTTTCGTTAGAACTCCAAGAATTCATTAAATATCAATAAGCTTCAAAATTTATGAAAGCGAACTCGAGAAAAAAATGCATGAGATTATTTTGGAGATTGAAATGTTATCAATTACGGAAATTCGATAAATTTGAATAATTGTGGAGAAAAAAAGTTAAAATTTCCCAACGGGGAAAAATTGGTAAAAATAATAATAATAATAATAATAACTTTTATTAATATAACATAATATAATAATAATAATAATATATATAACATATTAAACTATATTGTATAAATGGTATATATATATATTATACCATATAAATAGGGGAGACTGGGGCAAAATGCGCAGTTTTTGATAATATTAAATTTTTGAGGCAGTATAAGGGCTGAGAGGATCTGCAAATGGCACTATATTGTAGCCCATATATGTGGCTACAATTTAGTCTCAGGCAACTTTAGTTCTAGTTGAACCTTTTGCCTCATATATTTATTAAAAAAAAAACGATTTTCTGCGCATTTTGCCCCACACTGAACAATTTCAATAATAGATATTTATGCTACAAGGGAGAAAAAGGATGATTCCAACCAGTGCAAAGTTTGGGCACGAGCGGAGCGAGTGCGCGATTGCACGAGTTGGAATTATCCTTTTTGTCTCGTGTAGCATACAATATTTTTTCCTATGCATGTGTAAAAGTGGTTACTTCATTTTTATGGAACGCAGGAACGAAATCCTCTTTTTGGAGCACTCGGAAATCAGCGGGAGTTATCAATAAAACCCTAGGGAAATATTCATAAA
>JAPYZL010107487.1:0-11653 GCA_030522825.1 Platygaster orseoliae
GATTATATTGTAAATTGAAAATAAACTTTAATAAAGAAAATAAAAACAATAAAATGTCTATCGATTTCTCTACGAACTTTTCCGACAACCTGATAGATTTGTAAGATACACAAAAATTCCTCAGCAAAAATGCAACAATTTAAGAATTGCGGATTCGGAAAAATTTGTGAAGTTTTGAAAGTGACGAAATGTATGAAAATTTTCCAAACATTAAAATTTTTTTTGAAGTTTCAAAAATGTTGAATGTCAAGTCATTTTTTAACGAACATTTTTCGCTACTGCAGAAAGAATGTTGAAAAAAATCAGTTTCTAAAATATATCACAAAAGTTTCATATTTTGGCAAGAATAACAAGAATTCCTAATCCATTTCTCGTTACAAACTAAATAACAACAGTATTTCTTAAAATTGAATGAGGTGGAATACGTGGAGTTGAGTTAAAACCCAAGTAGCTAAACTTTTATGTTGGCGTCAACGTGAATTCAGTTACTGCTCTTCTCCTGAAACGAAAATAACATTAGCGTGAGTAGTTGCATGAACAACCAAATGGCCTTTGTTTTGAGCATTCGCTTTAGAACGAACGTTAATGAACCTAGCTAATTTACGTACCATTTCATGAGCCAATATTATAGAAAGTATGTAACAAGATGAAAGATTTAAAAAATCGAATGTATGCTGCGAATTTAAATGCATACACATTCATAAAATGACAGGATATTGAGAAAATAAATATTTTAATAGCTCTCAGCCGAAAACCGAGTTTCAAATTTCTGCGTTGACCGGGAAATTTTGTTGCGGCTTGATGGCATGAGGTGGAAAAAAACGTATGCTGAATAGAAAATGCCGGCACATATCGCGAGAGGTCGAGGGTCGCCTTATCCCTTAAACCCTTTGTACGACTATTGAAAAAGAATACCGCAAGAAAACTCTTCGATCTCCGGAGACTTGGTTTCCTCTCCACGAGCTTTTCTTCGTACTTTATCTTACGCTCTTCTACAATGTGAGCTTTCTTTTCTTCAAAATATTTCGTTACGCAGTGGATGTTTTTCATTCCACGTAAAATCTACAGAAAATTGATACGTTGACGCTGGAAGTACATATGGAATGAGTCGACTCAATTTTGTATAGAGCGGATGTCTCTCTGAACCGGAAATACGTGTAATTGACAACATGTGTCGCGTAAGAAATCAGTAAAAATTAGAGATACGTGAAAAATGTTGTACAAGTTGCATAATTTAAAATGTGACTTTCTTAATGTAAATTTATCGAAAAATTAGTTGAATACATGAGGAAATTAAAAAATTCAAAATGAGGTTTTAATTCTTGGCGGGTGCGTAGGAAAAAATTTTTTCAGGACGGGCTGATTAGAAGAAGGAATTTTTTGGGAATGTTGAAATTATTTAATTTAACAATAATGTTTGAAGAGCACTTTATATAATATTATAATTTAAAAATTGATCAACTATCAGAGTTGTAAATTGCACATTTTTTATGTTCGTAATTTTTATTGATGCATTCTTATCATTGACTCAGATTTTAGTAGGTCACTGATTCATTGATAACTCTTGAGTTATTGAAGTAAAGAATTATACAAACGTTTTAACTGAAATTCTTGTAAAACTTACTTAATTTTCAATTTTCTGAAAATTTTAAATACAGATCAATTAATTTCATAACTTATAAGTTTCTAAACGTTTTCAATTCAATTCTTTCTTCTCCATAAAATTGTGACACTATAGAGATTAATTCTGAAACTATAGTATAATAAATATCTGAAATCGCTCATTTTTTCGAAGCGAACTTTTCAAATTATTAGATAATATTTTTTAAGTATCAGATTTTTATTTTTAAAATCTCGTATATCATTTTTTTTTATTATTCGAAAATTGGGGGTTCCAAAGTTTACAAAAAAAAAGTAAAAAGTTTCCATTAAAAAAATTTCAAGTTCGTCAGAGATCAATAAAAAAATTGCTGTATAAAAATTAGTATTACGTAGTATTTTTGTAATAGACATGAAATTCTTTTGTTATGTTCCACGTTTTTATTAATTACGAAGTTCTTCATCCTCGAAAATCATTCTAATTTTATCAGTTTGAATAACTTGTTTTCCAGGTTTCAGAGTGGGAATTTAAAATTATTTTTACTCATTTTTTTAATCATTATTAAAGTCACAAAACATTTTGAATGTATCACTTATAGTATTTGAATATTATAAACAATGTTCTTTTTTCTAAAATAGAAGCTTTGACCGAGGTATTTTAAAATTTAAACTATTATTTTTAGATTTTAGTTTTTTCAGTTGAAAAAAAGAGTTTTAGAAACTTATATTTGGATTTACTAAAATTCTCCTAAAACTAAAAAAAACATTATTTTTTATCTTCTCAATAAAAATTATAATTTGCAAAGATTTGTTCGTGAATTTAAAAATTATAATAAGAAGTTTGTGAAATTCTAGTGTATAATTATGTTGTTGATTATTTTTTACTATTTCTGTGGGATAAGCCATTATTTCATCTCAAATTTTTGGAAGGCTTTTAACCTTTCAAAATTTCCTTAGA
This sequence comes from Platygaster orseoliae, assembly GCA_030522825.1. Lineage (NCBI taxonomy): Eukaryota > Metazoa > Arthropoda > Insecta > Hymenoptera > Platygastridae > Platygaster > Platygaster orseoliae. Next base: position 2,558 of record JAPYZL010107487.1, read on the forward strand.
ATGATTTTAATTGAAAAAATTTTTTTTCAAGAATCTCGATATTTTTTGATTAAACAATACGGTTTTAAGAGCATTTCAGAATGTTAAAATTTGGAAATAATTTCAATTTTGAAGTTATAATTGTACGTTTTTCATTTTCATAATTTTTATTCGCATACGTATTCTCATTATAAGATTATATTTTAGTGATTTTCTGGTCAATGCTTTATCGATTTACTGGTAAGTTATTGTAATGAAGAATCCTAAATAACTTGTGAATCAAGAATTATATAAAATTTATATTATTTTCGCATTTGAAATGTTGAATATTGTTCATTTGGAAGTATGAAAAATTTATTTTCATCATTTATATGTTTATAAACGTCTTCGATTCGATTCTCTTATCTCCAAAAAATTGTGGTACTTTAGAGTTCAGTCCTGAAAATGTGATGGGACGAAAGATCGAAATATCTAATTTTTTCAAAGCAAACTTTTCATGATATAAGGTAAAACTTTGAAAAATACTAATATTTCATTTTTAAAATTATATCATGTATATTTATGACATTCAAAAATCGTGGGTTTTGAAGTTCTAACATAAGCAGAAATCATAAAAAATGAATAAAACAAAGCGCTTTATAAAAAGTAAAACTGTATAGTATTCTTATAATATACAGAAAATTTTTTGTCTTTTTCAAACTCCTATAATTACAAATTCTTTCATTCTCAAAAATAAAAATATTTTTATGAGTTCAAAATAAAGAGTTTTTGATATTTCAGAGTAGACATTTAAAATTATTTTTACTTATTTTCTTGTAATAATCGATAATTCTACACAAAATTTGGAATCCATCACTGACAGTATTTTAATATTTTAAAATAAGATATTTTCTCAACTATTACTTCTGATCTCAGTGATTTAAACTGTAAATTTTCAACTTAAGTTTTTTTCACTTAGAAATTAAGAGGTTTAGAAGATTATTTAAAAAATTGTAAAATTTCTGTGTCAACATTCTTGATTTTTTTTCCTTATTTTTAAAAGATAATCAACAATTTCTTCTGAAATTTTCAAACTGCTTTTCACCCCTCAAACTTTCCTTTATCTACGCCCCTGACACTAAGAACTTTTTTTCAACTTGTAGGAAAATATTTCGAAATTACCTCCAATTTGGTTACGTTACCCCCCGATTTTACGATTCACCCGGAAAGGTTTTACCCGCCAACATCATGTTCTGATATCCAATACCATTAGAAGAAAAAAATTTATACACACGCATACATATACATATACGTGCACATACGCTTGTAAAAGTACGGATAGAAGTTATGGCTGTACTTCGGCAGAAATATATGTACCGTGGGATCACCATAAGGTGGGATATTCCGTGATGGCGATGTCGAAATCACACACACAAGTCCGTTCCCTACGGGATGCCTGAATTGCCCGTTACCTACCGGCATCGGGAAATAATTTAATTTTTCCTACGACGACCATTTATTGCGAAATGGCAAAAAACAAACTTTTATCTCTGTTACGCCCGGAAAATTCGCACACGCACGTGACCAACAAAACAAATGATATTTTGATACACGAAAATGTTGATAATTTGTGATGTAGAAGCATTTTTTGATTATTGGCGTTATTTGTATGAAATAAATTTGCGATCGATACATATTGTTCATAATTTTCATGATTTTCGATTCTTTGGAGCCAAATAAATGATAAAAGCCAGTACGTGCATGAAATGCAGTGGTATTTTTATCGGTGGTTCTAAATACAATAAAATAGATTGATGTCAAAGTTTAAAAAATTGATAATTTTATTAAGTATACTGTGGTTATTCAAAGATTTCTGTTAAGAAAAAATAAAAATGCATTCTAAGGATATTACGTAAGTAGTGAAATTTATTGTGAAATATTAACGGATTTAAGTATTGATTAGAAAATTATTTCAATGTCAAAACAAGCAATCCTGCAAAATCAATAAATGGCCGGAAGCTCAAAGACAAGAAACAAGTCATGAGTTTTTTCCCGATATTTTCGCGAAAGTGAGCCCTTCCACGTTCTTTTTTTGCTTTGAAAGCATTTCTTTCCTCGAAAATTTCGAATCATGTAGGTACATGATTCGAAACTCAAGAAGAAAGGAATGCTTTCGGAGCAAGAAAAGAAGGTGTAATGGGTCACTTTCGCGGAAATTTCAGAAAACAGAAAGCTTTCGTAAACTGAAACGAAAACTTTTATTAATTCATACGAAAATCATGAGAATTATGAGTAATGAGAAAGTTAACGTGAAAAATAGTGTGAAACTTTTGAACGCCGCGCGAGTTGTCCTTATTAGTACGCGAAGGAAATTTTCTAAAATCAGGACAAAGGGAAAAAAGCAGTATGTGAGAATGTTAAGATGAAGACATTGCGAATGGTCTGTTTGAAAATGAGCGGTGAAAGGGTGGTTAGACGAGCGGCGAACGGGCGGCGGCGGACAGATTTTAATCCTTGTCGTACCTAGGGGACGTTGCTGAAGTGACTTGAAGTGTCTTCAGGCGAAATGCTTAATTCCACCCCTTCCCTTCGATGCACTCTAACTTCAACGCCTCGTCCCTCAGTTTTCCAGTCATAATCTTCCGTTCCCCAATTTTTTCTCGCTGTCCGAAAGACTGAAAATCACTAGGAGCACCACTACGAAGTCTCGTAGCAGGACTCCTACATTTCTTTTTTTTCAGTTCTGTAGATTCAATTTTAGCTGAAAATTAAGTTTATGACTCTTATAATAATATGTGAGTTGAGCAGAATTTTATTATTTGAAATTCAACGTGAAGAGTGGGTTTCTGTAGATTTGTAGAAAATGAAAAAGTCGCACAGCTTGATATACTGAAACGAGAGAAAAACAACAATTTTGATATGAAGTTTATACTGTTTGCGTTTACTGCATATTTTTTATGTTCGTATTAAATGTATTGGAATTTGGTAATAGATATCGTAATGTTCCGTTCTCTCAATAATTTCAAAATTCTTCATGATCTCTCGGAGCCGACCAGGATAGGATATTAAAGAAATCCCATCTCTATCCAATTTTTTAAATTTTAGATTTCTTTTTTTTTCAAATTTCAGATTTGAAATCTGAAATTTAAAAATTGGATAGAGATGGGATTTCTTTAATATCCCATCCTGGTTGGCTCCGAGAGATCATGAAGAATTCTGAAGTAATGGAATTTGAATTTTGTGACTTTGAAGTCATTTAGATTAAGATATTTTTTATATAATATGTATTTTTCGTATTTCTCATAACTCTTTAATATTTATACAACTTCGAAGATTTTTTCATATTATTATGGATTTCTATTCAGTTTTCTAGAACTGAATGCTCTTATAATCCTACGTTAAAAAATTTTAGTATTATAGATTTGTAGATTTTTGAGAATATTGAAATTAAACAGATTTAAAGTGTTTCAAGGATTTTTAGAATTTTCTTGTTGTATTTTTCGTAATTTATACAGATTTATAGTATTTCTATGAATCGTTTTACAGTTTTCCAGTGTTCCATGCTATATTATTGAAAATTTCGAAAATTTTGAATTCTTGAATTGGTTTTTCAGAAAACAGTAACTGTAATGTAAAAGTTTAATTTTTTTTCGTATTTTGTAAGTATTTATATACAATTTGAAGAATTTTTTGTTATCACAATAGTTTTCCAGAATTTTAAATATTTATATTTTTTATACATGAATTTATTATTATTATTAACAATTATAATTACATATAATATGCCTACTTAATAATTATTTATATTATTATTAATTTAAAAATTTTATGATATTTAAAAATAATTTTTTATTTTAATAGATTTTAGGGATTGTTGCTGATGCTCTATGAATTTCTAGGATTCAATGCTTCGAAATCAAAATTTCGATCTATTACAGTAATTCTGTAGATTTTTGGAATTTTTTAAAGATTTATAAACAATTTGAAGAATTTTCTAGTAAGACAATGGTTTTCTAGAATTTGAAATACTTAAATTTATAATGTTTGTATTGATGATTTTTATTAATAATCACATTTACATATAATCCATAATAATGATATATTATATTATTTTTTCTCAATAAGTTACATTATATTTTATAATATCAGTATTTTTATAAATTTGAGTCTTGTTGCTAGTTACTGTATTGATTTCTAGAAATCAATGCTTTCGATTTAAAATTTCGATCAATTTTAAGTAATTTTGTAGATTTTTGGAAAGTATGATAGACATAAGTTTTCAGTTGTGTTGTAGATTTATTTTGTGTCGTTTTTTTTAAACATTGAAAATATTTTTACTCGTTTTTCAATTTTCTTAAAGATCTCTAGCATTTATATGTATTGCCGTAAACACTTTTGAAAATTTGATGCTCTCAAATTCAAAATTTTATATATTGTAGGTATTTGTGAAGGTTTTTCAGAAAACAGTTGTTCCACTTAATTTCATGACTTTTTTTATCGTTTTTTGAAGTTTTTATTATTTTGACATATCTCCAACTATTTTCAAGAATTTCTATCTAGAATTTCAGAATTCGATGTTTGAATAAGCCTAGAATGTTTTTTTTTAGGATTCTAGTTTTTTTTTATTTATCTCTGGGTTGGAATACTTTTTCAAATTTTCATTTTCTACGTTATTCTAGTAAAACATAGAAATTAGAATTTTTTTTGGACAAAATTCTTTTGATGCTAGGATTATTGTACTTTTAGAGTTAGTATTTCTAACGAAAAATTCTAAATATCATTGATTTTTAAGAACTTTCGTAAAACCATTTGTTACGTTCTCTGGATTTCAGTAAACACATTTTTGATAATTTCTATTTATTTTAATATTTATGTTTGCCAATTTCAAGCATAATTTTTTGAAACTTGTATTTTTATTATTCTCAAAACTTTCCTATTGTTACACAAAACCATAATTGACTTTATTCGAATTTCAGGAGTGGTTTGAAGCGCCTCGAATCAAGGAACCTTCATAATAAAATAATTCCTAAAATTCACTAAACATTACATCAGATACCAGACCTCTCGTCGTACCCAAAAAAACCTTCATCCCATCGCTCCTGTTCCATGTAACATATAATTGTTATCGATCCTCAAACGCGAAAACTATCTGGAAGTGATGAGTAATTACTCCCCTTCTCCTCGGATCTCTCATTTCCCGCTGGCTTTCGGCCGCCCATTATCACGAGCCGTCTTTCTTCTTTTGCCATTTTTTTCATTATTTTCACCGCCTTTGCAAGAAAATGTATCCATATCCTCGAGCACATTGGGCCTTTCATCTCTTATCTCCACAGGTGGAGCACTTACACGCTCCTCTTTTCCACCATCCCCGGCAAACTTGTGTCTTTTTCCACCCCCCTTCCACCCATCTTTTTTTTTCTGCCACCCCCCGAGCCTCCCCCCCCCCCCCCCTCCCCCCCCCCCTTGCCCCCCCCCCCCCCCCCCCTCTTACTTCATTTCATTTTTCACTGAAGGATACTTTTATCTTTGCGTACTCGAATACATCGTGATTATAATACTTTTAACTTGTCCATAATCCGCTCTACCAGAGATGCCATTGTTGCACATCGCACTTTGTGCCGTCATTACCCTTTGCGTGCATTTTGCGGTTTTGTTCGAGCGACACTGTTTTAATGCATCTGGAATCTCGATTTCGCTCGATCCAGGAAATGCCGCGGAGGGTCGTTTTTCCTGATCGAGACCGCGACTCGTTGCGTTTGTTAAAGAAAATGGAGTCGCGGAAGTTTGATTCGGATCTCGCATGGAAATTTCCAGGAGCTTTGTCGAGATGTTTGTGGGATTGTCTTACAAGCTTGACGGTATTTAAGAGAGGATTAAATCCGACAGAATCTGTGGAGAGGCTGCAGATTAGATTCGCGTTGTCGGAGGTGTTACAGCAATGGAGGAGGAGTCTTTTGTCAGTTGTTTGGGGGCTTATTTGCATGGGTTTTCGAAAAGTGAGGGGAGGGGGGTGGGAAGTTCTGGCGAGTGAATCTTCACTTTTGAGCTGAAATTTTTCGCTTGTTTCTGTGGTTGATTGAGGCCTTCCAGAGGATTTGATCACTGGAACGAGGTGTTGCAGAGATATATTTAAGTACGTTTCCTCTTATAGAAGTTGATGAGTTAGGTGGTTTTCTTACAGTAGATTTTCGAAGTTAATAATTTGCGTTATTTAAGAAATTGGTTATTCACGTCATTTGAGGTCGTTTTCTCGAAAACTTTTTTTCTTTATACTTATTTCGTGACAGGGGCCAACTTTTTATACTCCGTTTTTACTAGAGCGAATTCCGTTAATTGTTTCTCTAAAATCTTTTATTCAGAGAATATTTTTTACGAAATTTTTTTTCCCTATTTCGATTTTGTCTCGAAATTTATGTGCTGAGAAACTTTTTTTAATTTTTCACTATTTGTGTATGTAAACAATCAAACCGACTAATATCGGGTTTTGTTATGCACGTAAAAAATTTATTATTAGTCCTTTCTTTAGTTATAATAATTGTCAGATTGTAAAACATTTTTTAAAATTGTTTCATCTTAAATAATATGAATAAAAAATATACTTTTTTGTTACATATAAAATTTCAGTACAGTTAAAATATCAAATTTTTGCTACATTTTATATAGTTTCTCCGAAAATATGGTAAAACAATCAACATAAAATGGAATTGTTTTAATGCAACTGTATAAAAAGTATTAGACCAGTAAGTGGAAAACCACTTTATACTTTCACATAGACTGTGCATTTTCCTTGAATTTTTCCATTTTTCATTGTCACATCTTAGTAAAATGAAGTAAAAATAAAAGTTGCATAAAGATTTTCATATCCATGAGCTTCAAGTATTAAAAACTTTTAGAGAAAAGGTATAAAAAAAAGTAATATCAAGTCAATAAGGTGCAGTATATTAGTTTATTATTATTATTAGAAGAATTTTATCATTCATACGATTATATCAAATACAAATCAAGGAATCAAGCGTATTAATCATAATTCTCGGAGTTTCGTGCATAGACGATTTTTTCTTCATTCTTCTTAAATGAATTCGTAAAATCCTTCTTGATTTTCTCAAAACATGTTTTTAGTTCTTTCACTGCGATGTTGACTTGATATAACATAGGCGATTCGTCAAGACATGTCAAATTAAGATTCGAATCATATTTTTGAAAACTGTGGGAAACTTCTTGTGCCGTTGGAATCGGTCTATGGTTATCAACCATTTTTTTCTGAATCTGTCAACAAGTAAAAATATTTCCACCAGTTAGATATATAATGTAAGAACTGTATAATTTATAATAAGAAACTCTCAAATACTTCAATAACGCATACAAATGATTTGTTAAAATATTAAAGTGAAGAATTAGTCTTTCATTTTTAAGAATTCCATGTAAATAATTTTTCAAACCAGTCAAGTTGTTTAGAGGACTATATTTCTTTATACATAGAGGACTATATATTCTTACTCGAAATTCGATAAAAAGATGAATCTGCTGAAAAACTTTTAAATTTCATTATTTTTTAAATTCATTTAACTGGTATAACAATGATTCGCATGATTTCATAAAACGCAATCATTAAAAAAAAAGTAAGGATTATTTTTGACCCTAACATACTTACATTGTCCAGTCGATTGCAAGCTTCTCTGAACTTGGAAGAATCACTAGGAAGATTTTCGAACGCCTGTTTTATTTCTGCTTTATAAGAAATATATTTCTGACGCAGTGTGTCATATTGCTGCATATATTTTTCACCATTTACTTCCGGGTTACACTTAGCTGTTGCGTCAATTAGAACACGTACGAAATAATTTAAATACGGCTTGCATTTGTGATAAGTATTACTGTTTGCATAAGGATGAGGCTGTAAATAAAATCCAAAATATTACAAAAGGAAAACACAAATTATTCTTCAAAAATTTAATTAATAGTACTTTGAAAAAATAGAACTAGGAAAAATAATACTCAGAAGTACTGTAATAAAGCTTTGAATTCAATACAAACATTTTTTATGTCTAACAGTCAAAAAAAAAAAAAACTCAAAGTTTGAATAATTTACATCGTTTTATTATTAAAAGGTTTACCGGTCATTTTTCCGAATTCATTTTTCCGAAAGACCATTTTTCCATTGGCCATTTTTCCGAAAAAAAGTTTTCCGAATACTATTTCCCGAAAACCACGTTTTCCGAAAAGTTTTTTTTCCAAAATTCCGAAAAAAATTCTTTCGAAAATTTTTTTGCGTTGAATTTTTTTTCATGAACAAGAACGATGTGTATTAATAAATCTTGAATTTCTCAAAAACTTTATTTCGCCTGTTCCTAAAAAAAACCAAAAAAATTTTTCGATTTTCCAAAAAAAAATTTCGGGAAATCAGAAGCGGAAAATGGTATTCGGAAAAATGGATTCGAAAATATGGCGTGTCGAAAAATGGGTCTTCGGAAAAATTGGTTTCGGAAAATGGTTTTCGAAAAAATGACCGGCAACGGTTTCCTGGGAACTACGAAAATGCATGAGTTTTGTGTAATTTCTCGTACATTTGAAGATATGTTGTACAAAGTCCGATTTGTATATTCGTTGTAACGATTGTAAAATTTGCTGAAATTTTTAAAACTTTCCAAACAATCTAAAAGTTCCTAAAATTTTCTAAATTTGTCCTATTCTTCAATTTTTTCTGCGATCGGTAAAACTTTTACAACTTGTCGAATTCCCTAAAATTTGAAGACTTTCTTGTATTTTTTAATCCTGCACACTTTTCGTTGTTTTAATTAAATTTAGGTAATGAAAAAAAAGTTACGGTTTGAAAGCGATTAGCCAATATTCGTCCAATATTTTCATATGACTGAAGGTTATAAATTCTTGGTTTTACGAGAATCAGCAATTTCGAGTATTCTGTGTCGATCTCAGACAGAGTGGCATTCACGCTTCCCTCCAATTCTGCTTCGTGCAGTTTTGCTTTTATGTACGATTCATAAGTTTCATCGGGAAATTGGAAACGTGATTCAGAAACGCCTTTACAAAGGGTGACCTTGAAAACAAAACATTTTTTCAATTATTTCGAAAATCCTCATAAGAACATGTCATATTTGTAAATGTTACAATGAATATTGT
>JAPYZL010107506.1:0-13066 GCA_030522825.1 Platygaster orseoliae
AATACATCTATCGACAAATTTTCATAATTCTGCGACGAAATTTAGATAGTTGTTTCGCAATGTGAAAATGATCAAAATGTAATTGGTGCCCATCTCTGTTTTAAACTAACGTTAGCATGGTTAATGATCATCATGGAAATGATCTTTACCTGTATTCCTCATATCGCATCACGACTTCCTCTAGTTCCTGTTTATACAGTCGCGTCAACATCGCGTTGAAACAGTCGAGTTCTGGGAGCCGAAAGAGTTCCCATCGCAGTTTTCGGTCCAGAGCCACGGAAGCGCGACTGTAAACGTACAGCCAATGAGGAATGGTTTCGTTGAGGTACGGATTCGCTGGCACCAGGACACTGTGCGAATGAAAGTGGGTGTGTCTCGGAGGCGAGACGACTCGTACGGCTTGTATTTCCAGTGGGTAACAGGGATGCTCGTACTGGGCTTGCCTTGTTATGTGACTGGAAAATCAGTAACAGGAATTAATTAATAAAAAATAATATTTATTATAATTAATTGAAAATTTATTTATTTTTAAAATAATTATGTTCTTTTCTTTTAATCCATGAATTACGGTAGACGTACTTGCTTTTTTGAGAAAACTCACTTTACATAGTAGATCCCGTACTCTGGGGATTCGATTCTTTCCCAGCCTGTTGGTAAACCCTCTTTTTCTAGGGGATGGGACCAATGTGTTGTCTTTGTGTTATGGTCTATATAGTACTTTCTACCGCGCAAGGTGAAGTCAACAGACCATCCTGGAGGTAGTGGTAATTCCGTTTCAGCTTGTTGTTCGTTTCTTGAAGTGGAACGTTCTGACTGACTGCTGGGATACCTTTGAAATAAATATTTTAGAGGGTGCAATTGATAATTGATAATAAAGAAAGTTCAAGAAATCCGTGGAATACTTGAAATTAGTGCGGATATTTTCTCAAAAATGTATACAACTTGATAATAAAAAGTTCAAGGTTTGAGTTAAAATCTCTTAATTTGGGTCATATTTGTGATTTGAATGATTTACATCTATGTACACATAAATGTTTAATAATAATAATAATCATTAATGTTTGCATAAAGATTAGTGAAAGATATTGATAAATTGTGATTTTTTCAGAAATAGAGTGATTTATTTATTGTAAGTTTGGAAAAGAAGAAAAAAAAGGAATTCATATTTTGGTTCAGTAACAGTACATTCAAAATTTTGATTAAAATAGGAGAATTTGAATGAAAACACTGAACTTCCAAGAGGAAGGAAGATAAAACTGATTGGCGAAATTTCAAAAGATGATGGTATTGTTTGTTATATAAATATACGTATTTTTGTCATTTTAAAACCAAAATTAACCCATTGTTCCTACACCGGGTATTTTATACCCAGTGATTTTTGTTTTGCCGAGTGTTATTTTTGTAATGGCTTGGGAAACAGGGTCGTGAATTGACCTAAATTGTGCACCTAAGTTGTGCGGAATTGATAAAAAAGATATAGGATTTTGAACCTCGCCGGGGTAAAAAATACGCGATGTAGAAATAATGTGATATTTTGAGGTGGAGAAACTACGGGTTAATTACATTAAATTAAAAAAAAATTTGTTGTTTCGAAAAAATGTGAAGATGGAATATTCAAGATCACTGTACAAGAATAGAAAAAAATATATGTTTTGAAAGAATAAATAAATACATTTTAAATGTACATGAAGAGATTTTGTAGAAAATTTATGTAAATTCAATAAAAAGTAAAAGAATAGTATATAGAAAGTTAATTTAAGGTATGGGAGGTTAAGTATTAGATGTTTTTTATTTAAAGTGAAACAAATTAGATGAAAAATGAAGTAAGATTATTGAAAAATATTTTTTTTTGATTCAGATAAAATCCAGCTAATAAGTAGGAAAAAATAGTTTATATATAATATAAATAACAAAAAATGACATTTTTTGTGTATACATAATAAAACTGACAGTTGAGATTATTTTTACAATGTTTATTGTTCATGCAATATTTTTATAATAGTAATTGAGGGGAAATAACGAAAATTGATAGAAAATGATGGGAAATAAAAAGAATTGATGTTTGTTATTTTAATTTTATAATGTTTATATTGTTTATGTAATATTGTTGTAATGAAATTGAGGGAAAATAACGAAAATTTACGGGAAATGACGGAAATTTACGGGAATTGAGGGGAAATAACGGAAACTGACAGAAAATGACAGGAAATAGAAGGAATTGATTGTTGTTATTTTAACTTTATAATGTTTATATTGTTTATATAATGTTGTTGTAATGTAAACTAAGGGAAAATAACGGAAATGGACGATTAATGACGAGAAATGATGGAAATTTACGGGAAATGGCAAGAAACGACGGAAATTGACAGAAAATGATAGGAAATAAAAGGAATTGATGTTTGTTATTTTAATTTTTTAATGTTTGTGTTGTTTATGTAATATCGTTATACACGGAAAAAATTTGTTGGCAAAAATTACCAAACAATACAGGAATCGCTGGACAATAGTGAAATTTTGTCACTTTTTCCCAAAAAATATAGTAATTTTTGGGAAAAAGTGACAAAATTTCACCATTGTCCAGCGATTCCTGTATTGTTTGGTAATTTTTGTCAAAAAATTTTTTCCGTGTAATGGAAATTGAGGGGAAATAACAGAAATTTACGGAAATTTACGGAAATTTACGGAAATTTACGGGAATTGAGGGGAAATAACGGAAATTGTCAGAAAATGACGGGAATTGAGGGGAAATAACGAAAATTAGCAGAAAATGATGGGAAATAAAAGGAATTGATGTTTGTTATTTTAATTTTTTAATGTTTATGTTGTTCATGTAATATCGTTATAATGGAAATTGAGGAGAAATAACAGAAATTGACGGGAAATGACGGGAAATAATAAGAATTGATGTTTGTTATTTTAATATTATAATGTTTATCTTGTTTATGTAATATTGTGATAATGGAAATTGAGGAGAAATAACGGAAATTGACAGAAAATGACGGGAAATAAAAGGAATCGATGTTTGTTATTTTAACTTTATAATGCTTATATTGTTTATGTAATATTGTGATAATGGAAATTGAGGGAAACTAACGGAAATTTATGGCAAATGACGGAAATAACGGAAATTGACAGGAAATAAAAGAAATTTATGTTTGTTATATTAACTTTATAATGTTTATATTGTTTATGTAATATTGTAATAATGGGATTTGAGGGGAAATAACGGAATATGACGAGAAATGACGGAAATTTACGGGAAATGACGACAAATGTTGGAAATTTACAGAAAATGTTGATTAATGACGGAAAATTACAGGAAATGACGGGAAATAACGTAAATTGACAGAAAATAGCGGGAAACAAAAGGAATTAATGTTGGTTATTTCAATTTTTTAATGTTCATATTGTTTATGTAATATTGTTGTAATGGAAATTGACGGAAAATAACGAAAATTGACGAGAAATAAAGGAAATTGATGGGAAATAAGGGGAATTGACGTGAAAATAATGCTTTTTTAGAACTTTGAATCCCAGAGCATATTATTTTAGAAACCTAAACTAAAATCCATGGATTTTGGTACACCTCGTATAGAAAAGTATTAAATTCTACATTCATCAATATTTTCAAAGTCAGCAAGTAGAGAATAAGCATGAAACAATTAAATAAAAGTTCCCCACAATTTGAGTATTTTGTACTATTATCTTAATCTCTTTGCTCTAATTTTACAACTTTCATTGTTTTTCAAGAAATGGTATTTTGGCTTCTTGAAAATATTTTTGTAATAAATGGAATATCACGTCTTTTTCCAGTTTCTTTTAAAATTATCGTTGTTTTTTTACCCAATACTTTGTCTGAAAGGTCGTAATTCCTCGTGACCTGGGTCAACATCAAAAGGCAAATATGGTATTTGTGGCGTTTGTATCCTGTCCAACTCAAATTCGGACCCTGTATATTGATTCGCGTAAATGTGGGACATTGCCGATGACATTCCGCTGTGGTACATCGGCATCACTGTCATGGACGAAGTAGCGTCGCTGGGGTAACTAGGATTCATTGAAAGACTGGCAAATCTGGAATTCCAAGTTACGTTTCCAAATCGAGACTTGAATATTCGGAAATTTATTTCACTTTTTTAATTTAAAACTTTTTGGTTTTTTTTTCAACATAAAATTTCTTCATTATGTTTGCCCAATGAGTAACTGAAATTTGATGAAATTATTTTTGTTGAACTAGCTTAGTTAAAAAAATTTTTTTACACCTTTGCACTAAGTTAGGCACCGAACTATTCGGAGTATATTTTCCTTCATGACTCCCTAATCCGACTGCGCTATTAGTCATTTTTATGTTGCCAAATTTCTGCACCATACTTGGTTGCTGTGGAACTGGCTATAAAAATGAAAAATTAAATGTAAATGATAATTTTTTGATAAACTTTGAAGATCCAGGATTGTATTATATTTACAATATTACTTTTGTACTTTTTAACGTAATAACAATTTCACGGAAAAACTAATAATCATATTATGTTGAAAATTTGTGGGAAGCTTCGCCATACAATATTGTAGGGCACATAACACGAATTTTTAAAATATTTGTCAATAAATTGCAAAATTTTACAATAATGCAACAATTACAGTAATAGGACGTTATTTGCATATCAATCTTTTTTTTTCACCTTTTGATATCGAATATAGGCACACGAATGGTGAAACTCTAAAAATCGTGAAAAAATGCAAAATTTAGAAAATCGTGAGAAGAAAAGCATGCGTTTTTGATAATTATAATATAATATCTTTTATAATATAATAATTATTATAATATCTTTGATTATTATTTGTCGTTAACAAAAAAACAACAAATATTTTGTCTGGAGGAATAGAATATGTGACGTGGAACGAGAAAAGGGATCTAAGGACCTAACTGGTTTGGGCCCATTATCTTACTTAAGAATATTAGAAAGTAGGCCCAAACGAGTTTGGCCCTTAGGTCCCATTTCTTGTTCCAAGTCACATATTGTATTTTTGATACAGAAAATTATTTAATAATGAAATAAATTATATATTAGAAATAATGAAAAAATTTTCAAATTCTTGATCGTTTTTCAAAAAAAACTTATTTTCAAAGATTCTAAAATTTTCGACAATACAATTAACTTCATAATAAAACTTTTTAAACATTTATTTTTCAAAAAAGTCAACAAATAAGATTACCAAAGAGGAAGGAATCGTTGGTTGACTACTATTTTTTCTCGATCTTCTATTTGGCTCTGTCGTCCATACATTGATAACTAAAAACAAAATTCAATTTCAAGTACTCAATTACAAACAGAAAACATTTTTCTTTTTCTGTTTACTTGGCATTTCAGGCGGCGTTTCTTTCTTGACATATTTGCCGACGACGCCTTCTTTGATTTTTCTCGAGTCTTTATTTTTGCGCGACAACATAGGCTCTGACAACGAGTGTTATTTTTCTTTACAATTTTCGATCTGTTGTTTATGTTTTGACGTTTTGGACTAATCCATGATACAAAATACCAGGTATGCTCTTGCGCGTAAGTAGTAGAAGAACCAATCAAATTAGTTCGAAAACGCCGCCATCTTGGAAATATGCACCAATAAAATTTGAATCGTTCACTGGAAGAGCATTCCTGGTATTCTATACCATGGACTAACCAAACATGATTTTTTAGGTTATGTTTCCAGTTGGTCACGCCTGATTTTTTTTATTGTTTTTAATGCACATTGTCATCAAGCATAATCAGCAATAAAATTTCAAAATGGAACAAAAATCAGAAATTGTCGATCAGATTTTGCGGGGGAAAAATAATGTTCCTGTTGCGGAAATTGAAAGCGAATATGATGTCGATGAGGGAATGATGTTGGCATCTAATAACAATGCAATTGACAACAGGGAAATAAGGTATAAATTTTTGTGTTATTATATTTCTTTAATTAAAAATAATGTCGATATTCAAGTAGTAATTATTGCGTTACAAATTGAATTGTTATTAATTTTTTGGTTATGATTTTCACAATAACAGAACATGCGCTAAAAAAGTAACAAGTGTATAATTATTATATTATTTTAATATTAGAATTTTGTTTATATTATTATATAGTATTTATTATATAATATTGTTATATTATTATAATTTTCATAATTAAATATTTCTATTATTATTTAATTGGCATATTTTATGATTATCATACTTAATTTATTGTTATACAAATATAAGCAGAATAAATATAACAAAATAAGGTTATAAAATAAATATACCATAACGTCAATAAAAAATCATTAAAATCTATACAATCAATATAAATAATAAGGTCAAAAAAATAAATATAATAAAGGTCAATATTCTAGAAGCGTATTATTACGTTGAGATTTTAATTGTGGCTTAATAATTTATAAATGTAAATTTTGTATGTGGCTTAATTTTTTGGTTATAATTTTTGCAATAACAGAAAATGTGCTGAAAAAGTGTGAGTTATATTATTATAATTTTCAGGTGTTTTTCAAGCAATTTTCATTATGTAATATTTCTTTTATTATTTAATAAGTATATTTTGAATGATTATCATACTTAACTTATTATTATACGAATATATATAAAATTAGTATAATGAAATAAGGTTATAAAATAAATATATTATCAGGTCAATAAAATAAATATAATAAAAAAAAGATATTCAAGAAGCGTATTATTATGTTGAAATTTTAATTATAAATATAATATCATGCTTAATTTATTATTATACAAATCTAAATAAAATAAGGTCAATAAAATATTAGAAAAATCAATAAAATATCATAAAAATCACGAGGTTAAAAAAAATATAATAAAATAAATATGTTGAAAACAACATTCAAGAAGCGAATTATTACGTTAAAATTTAAATTATCATTTAACAATTTAAATTTAAATTTTTTATGCTGCTTAATTTTTTTATTATAATTTTCACAATAACAGAACATGATGAAAAAAGTGAGTTATATTATTATAATTTTCAAGGGTTTTTTAAGCAGTTTTCATAATTAAATATTTTTATTATTTAATTGGTATTTTTTGTAATGATTAGCATACTTAATTTATTGTTATAAAAATATAAATAAAATAAGTACAATAAAATTAGGTCAATAAAATAAAAATAAGGTCAATATTCGAGAAGCATATTATAAGGTTGAAATTTACATTGCAAATACATTAAACTTATGAAATACATTATCATATTTAATTTATTGTCATACAAATATAAATAAAATAAATATGACAAAATAAGGTCATAAACTAAATGTATCATAAGGTCAATAAAATGTCATAAAAATTAATTAAATCAATTAAAATGAATTAAAATCGATTAAAGGTCAATAAAATAAATATAGTAAAATGAATATAATTGAAAGAAGGTCATTATTCGAGAAGCGAATAATTACGTTGAAATTTTAATTCTGACTTACAAATTTTAATATTAATTTAAATTTTGTATGCAGCTAAATTTAATTTTTTTTTTCTAATTCAGTTTAATTTTTTGGTTATCATTTTCACAATAACAGAACATGCTGAAAAGTGTGAAGTATATTATTATTATTTCAGGTGTTTTTTGAGCAATTTTCATAATTAAATATTTATTTTGTTATTAAATTGGGATATTTTTAATTATTATCATACTTAATTTATTTTTATACAAACATAAATAAAATATAAGTATAATAAAGTAAGGTCATAAAATAAATATATTATAAGGTCAATAAAAGAAATTTAATAATATAAATCTAATAAAAATAAGATCAACATTCGAGAAGCGTATTATTTTGTTGAAATTTAAATTGTAAATACATTATCATATTTAATTATTGTTATACGAATATTAATAAAATAAATATATCAATAGGTTAATAAAATATCAATAAAATCAATAAGAAAATAATAAAAATCAATACAACCAATAAAATATCATAAAAATCAATAAACCATCATAAAAATCAATTAAACAAATAAAATATAATAAAATGAATATAATAAAAATGAGATAAATATTTGAGAAGTCTATTATTACATTAAAATTTTAATTGTGACTTAATCATCTAAATTTAAATTCTGTATGCAGCTTAATTTTATTAATTATAATTTTCAGGTGTTTTTTAAGCAATTTTCATAACGAAATATTTTTTTTTTTTAATTGGGATATTCTCAATGATTATCATACTTGATTTATTGTTATATAAATATAAATGAAATAAATATAAAATTGGCGCATGAAATAAATATATCATAAGGTCAATAAAATTTAAAAATCAAAAAAATCAATTACAATCAATGATAATCAATAAAATATCATAAAAATCAATAAAACCAATGCAAAATAATAAAATATCATAAAAATTATAATGTCAATAAAATAAATATAATAAAAATAAAGTCAACATTCGAGAAGCGTATTATTACATTGATATTTTTACTGTGACTTAACAATTTAAATTTAAATTGTGTATGCTGCTCAATTTTTTGGGTATAATTTTCACAATAACAGAACATGCTGAAAAGTGTGAGTTATAATATTGTAATTTTCAGGTGTTTTTTAAGCAATTTTCAGAATGAAATGTTTCTTTACATATAATTGCCATATTATAAATGATTATTCCACACTTAATTTATTGTGAAACAAATATAAATAAAAATACAAAATAAATATAACAAAAATAGAGTTATCAAAAATTATTATATTATTTTATGATATTTTTTGTTATATATACCAGAAATAGTTTGAAATTTTGTGCTATTCTGAATATTTAATATTTTATTTTTGTCGTTTTAACTTAATAATTCAAGAGCCCGTTTTTTATCATCAAATTGTATCATTTTAACATTTTAATACATCATATGAAAAAGTTTTAAAAATATACTTTTTATTTGAGAAATACATTTCCCAAAAAATTGAAAAATAACTCAAAATTCATTATATTAATTTTTTTATTAAGTCTGCAAGATTTGACCTTAAAATTGAATAAGACTGAAAAAATTTTAATTCGAGTTATTTTAAGATTTTTTTCATTTTTTTAGAAATGACTTGGAATCTTATCTAACGAAGCTAGCCAAGGAAGGAACTCAAATTTTGATAAATAGTATCTTCAAACTGCCAACAAAAAGGGTAGACGAAGTTATAATCGCCGAATTACCAAAACCAAAATTGGTGCTTCCACGAGCACGACACGTTCCAAAACCGAAAGCGCCGACAAAATGGGAACAATTTGCGAAAGAAAAAGGCATTTCCAAGAAAAAGAAAGGAGTTGCCAAAAAGCATTGGGACGATGTTTTGGATGTAAATGTTGCTTAATACAATTTTTTTTTCAGTTTCAATTTAAAATTTAATTCAAAAAAGAAATTATTTATCAAAATGAAATTCGAAATTGGAAAATGTATCATTATGTATTATTGAATTTTCAGAAATTTGTTCCAAATTATGGTTACCAAAAAGTTAAAGCAGAAAAACAAAAAGAATGGCTGGTGGAGCTCAATCAAAATAATGAGCCTAAGGAGGACGTTTTCGCAACTAAAAAAAACGCGAAAGTTGAGCGTCGCGCGAAAAATGAATTCCAACGATTGCGAAATTTGGCAAAGAGCAAGAATATTAAAATTCCAAGAGCAGGTTTGCCGAGTGGAGATAATTTTCCAAGTGCAAGTCAATTGAGCACCGCAGTCACTGTTGCAAGAGCGGCTACTGCTTCTCTTGGGAAATTCCAGGATCGGTACAATTTTTCATATTTAAAAATTCTTTAATTTATAAATTGATTTTGGAAATTGCTGTGAATTATCATTATTATTTTTTTTTAAATATTGTGAAATTTATTTCCAGTTTGCCCAAAGAAAAAGACTCAAAAAGTCAAATAGCAAAGGAAGTGCCTGGGCTGAAAAGAAAAAAATTAGCACCTCCTGCAAATTTCGGAGAAGAAAAAAGACGCTGTTTGGATATTGTCGACAAAGTTTTGAAAAAAGATCAGAAACATGTGAAATTTGACATGCCTGCAACTAGGTAAATTTTCATGACGTTTTTGTGCTTGAAAATTATTTATCAAATTAACAAATTTTTTTTTATATTTTGCAGCAGCGGGGGTGCTTCGAAAAAAATGAAGAAAAGTAAAAAGTCTTCAGTCAGGTAAATTTTTATTGAATTTTCGTGCTTGTTAATCAGTTATTGAAAACATTTTTTTTTACTTTTTGCAGTTCTTCGAAAAAAACGAAGAAAGGCGGTAAAAGGATTTCATCAAGGTAAATTTTTATTTTTGTGTTTGCAGATTTTTGTTGAACTGACATTTATGTTTCGAATTTTTTCAGTGGCCGTGCTTCTTCAAAAAAATCGAAGAAAAGGAAGTAAATTTATTTAAAAAAACATCGATTTGGATACGAAAATTCAGCATTTTCCATTTTTTGTGTTCATTTGCCTTGGAATAAATTTCGTTATTTTTTTTTAATCAGGAAAACTTAAAGTATGGAAATTTGATTTACTTGAAAACGATTATTGATTAACAGTTAAAAACGTCATTGATTAATTAATTACCAGAGTAATTTTGAACGTTTCAATGTGTAAAACTTTCATTTTCGACTTAGTTCTTTCGTCCATTTAAAAAACGTCAATTTATTCATTTATTATGTTTAAAATAAAGTGAATTCTTGAATTTAAAAAATTTGTTGATCAACGTTTGTTTCACTAATACAAAAAATTTAAAAAGAAATAATAATCGTCGATATGTAATTGTGAATTGTAAACTTGTAAGATGTTGAATTTGCATTCGAGACTATAAAATCGTTGATAAATAATTGATTTGAATCATTATTTAATCCAATCCTCCAACGGAAAATTTTACCTTATTCCATTATTTTTATTAAGTTAAAAAATTTTTTTATTTAAAATTGACTCAAAAACAAAGTCCACTTAACGATAAGTTTTGAATTGCGCAAATCAATTTTAAAAACAATCAATAGAATTTATCCATCCAAAAATTACATTCATGGATTTTGGACTCAATTCCTAAACATTTAGAATGCTTTTTTTTTAAAAAAAAGCAGAGTATTTGATTTTTTGTTCCTATATAAATTTTTTTATGTACATAACTAAATAAGTTTAAAATTGTTAATGTCTTTCAAGTTTTATATTTAGATAGATTCGTCTATTTGGATTGAATATTCCCAAATTCGATCAAAATACAACTCTGATATCGTTTTTTTTTCTCTAAAACTCATTTACAAATTTAGGATTAGAGAAAAAAAACATCTCCAGTCGATGTTTTTCAAAAATGAAAATGATAAAAAATATAAATAACGAAACTCAGGGATTTTAGTGTACTCTTATGCGAGTGTTTTTTTAAATTAGCCAATTTACAAGTTGCATCAATTTTTTTTATTGCTGATATCGTTGGTTTATCAAAAAATATCGGATACGTATTTTTTCTTTTTGTCATATCGAAAAAATTGACGAAGACACATCGTTTTGAAAAGTTAAACCAAGTGACGTCATTTGCATGCTCAGTACCTATATCTATGTATAGTACACAAAATTGAAAATTTACATATTTTCTGAAATAATCATTTTTTAAAAATACAAAAAAAAACTATTGATTTTTTTCGAAAATAGTTGATACATATGTCGCTAAATTTGATTTTTTTTCTATGCAACTTCTTAATTAGAAGAAAAAGAGAAGCTAAATTTTATTACTTTTTTTTGTTACCGAACAATGCCGAAGAAAGCCGAAGTTCGTTCGGCTCAGTTCGGCTTTTTTTCGGTACTTTTCGTCTTCTGTTTACCGAGTTTAAAAATGATTCAAAGGGAATAAAAGTATAAATTCTTTACAAAATGGGGAGAAATCGAAAAAGAAAGTACAAATATACGCAAGACGAATTATTGGAAGACGAAACTAAAGTGCCAATTCCGAATTTGCCGGAGAAGTACTTAAAATTACAAGTAAGAAAATGAACATACATAACCTAAAAATTTTGTAAACATTGATGAGATTCTTGATTTATTTTACTAAAAACACATTCGAAAAATCAGATTTTTCGCTTAAATGTTGTGCTTATATTTTTAGAAAAATCAGTCGTTTTAGTTTGAACTGAATGAAATATTTTTGAAGCCAATATTTTTTAATTAATAAGTAAATGTACATAGAAAAAAAATCAAAATTAGATAATATCAAGAATTGAATAATATTACATTTCTAATGTAATAAATGATTTTATAACTAATAATAAATAAAAAATAATAATAAATACTTTAATTTTATAAATAGTGTAATAAATAAAAACAATGTAATAAAATGTACATAATAAAAATTTATTACATTGAAATGAATAAAATGAAATGAATAAGATAAAACTATAGTACATATCAATAAATAAAATAATATTATGTGAAAAAAAAAAATATTAACCGAATAATAGTAAAGCGTATAATTATATATTTGGACGTGGATATTCGTTATTAACAATTCGTTATTAAAAAATTTTTTTTTCGTGTTTTCAGATCGAAAATAATCAACACGTATTTTTTTTTTCAATGTGATACTTGAAAATTTTGAAATATGATTTTTTGAAGTTTTGTAGTATGTAAAAAAACTTTTTTTTTATGGCGTTGAAGATAAAATGTTCCCTTTGCACCTTAATAAATTGTGCCTAGGCGTACAAGCTTTCCAGAAAACTATAGTACACCCGCTGTTGTTTTTTTTTAACAACAATACCCTTGTAATTTTTGGAGAGCGTAACAAGCACATTATTTATGCATCCTCTTATGCTCTTAGTACAAAAAAAGAGCGTAAGAGAAAACGTTTAAAAACAGCCGTTGGAACTGCAAATACGTGAATGAAAAATAAAAACCACGTACCTTATGTTCCATTTATGTGAATTTTCAGCCGTTTTATTTGTTATTTAATTCATATTTTTTGTATAGAAATGAAAAAATACTAATATATATATGTGACGAGTCGAAAAATAAGAGATCATTGTTGTTTATTGTAAATATTGCAAGGATGAGTTTTTTAAAATGTTTTTCAGATTTAGTGCGTACATTA
>JAPYZL010107511.1:0-12523 GCA_030522825.1 Platygaster orseoliae
TAAAAGATAAGCGCGCAATAGTGGTCATTTCGGAGATAAAGAAGGCGCCACTCAGGAGCGCATTATGTTGACAGTTTTGCTCCGATTGATTTGAAATTTCGACACAACATTTTTGAAATGTTAAACTTTAAGAAAATGTAAAAAAAACATCGATTTTCCGAAACTGCTCATCCCTTACCCCCCCCCCCCTTAATTTAATTTAATTTTTCAATTTTTAATTTTTAGTTTTAAATTTTATTTGCAAATAATTTAATGCAAATTAAATAAAAATAAAAATTAAATGCGAATTTAAGAAAAAAAAATGGCGGACCATGCATGAGAAGTAAATATTTTATGGTTTAAAAGTGTTAAAAATATTTGAGATGAAAAATTAAAAACCTGTAAATATTTACGAAAAATTTAAAAGTGGCGAAATATTTTTGTTCTACCAAAAACTGCCAAAATATTTATTTAAATATTTTTTGTTTGAATAAATATTTTTGGTTGCCCTGGTAATAATAAATTGTATATTACAGTTATAGATTATCAAAAATAGTTTATTAAAATTATACTAATTCACATCCATTGATACAACGATCTTGGGAAGCCAATTTTTTTTATTAGAGAAAAAAGTTTACAATTTTATGTTTCTCAAGTTTTCGGCTTTTATTCGGCCCTTTTCAGGAACTAACGATTTTAAAATATCATAACAAGTTGAAAACATTCTTTTACAATGAAAATTCTAATCATGTTTTTAAACATCTTTTTGTCTGTTCTACATAACTCTATTTTATAAACGTTTTGCAGATCCATATTTTCCAGTTTATCTTAACCTTTTT
This sequence comes from Platygaster orseoliae, assembly GCA_030522825.1. Lineage (NCBI taxonomy): Eukaryota > Metazoa > Arthropoda > Insecta > Hymenoptera > Platygastridae > Platygaster > Platygaster orseoliae. Next base: position 819 of record JAPYZL010107511.1, read on the forward strand.
TTTCTTTTATTTAATTTTTTATTCGTTATATAAATAACTTTTGATCGGTATTTTTAAATAAATTAGAAATCTGTTGATGTAAATTTTCAACACCTGGTAAAATTAAATTTTATTTTATTAAATTTTATCATTAATTTGATAAGTTCCAAACTTTCTGTTTGTACGATATAGAGTTGATTTCTTTTGCATTTAATTAACTGACTGGAAAATGTAATATAAAAATTTGGTAGAATCTGTAATGATGAATTAGAAAATAATAAACCGCTATAAAATAGATTTATATATTTTCCTAGTAATGATTTCAATTCACTCCAAATTTTACTTTTTTAATGTATTAACGGCGGGATTAATGATCTTATCGAAAAACTATTGCAAAATTTTGATTCATTTTAAATTTCGTCTTTCAAAAAATTTGAATCAACAATTTTTTTGCAATTATAAGATGAATTTAATTGTTTAAAAAAATGTTTGAGTAAAAATCACTAAAATTTTTAAATCAAGTATTTCAGTGCATTTTTTCAATAATTCCAGTAATCTGTGTATAAAAGTTAAGCTATTTTTTGTGTCATAGATTATAAGTAAGAAATAAAAATCAGAATGTGCAAACAGATTTTCCCATGTTATTTTTATGGAGAATAGAAATTAATAATTATTACTCTCGATAAAGAATGGCGGAAAGTCTCTTCAGTTTTTTCAGCTTGATCAGGGACATCGCAGCCATTTATGAACAAGTATTTATTTAATTTGTCGAAACTTGACGAATGTTTTTATAAATATATAACTGAACATTTCGAGTTTCTTGCAAAATTATTTGCAGGCTGGAAAAAAAGTTATTTAAATATAGAGTTTTTTTTATTCGTGAGTTTCGATTCGTGATACAGAAATTTGCATTTTAATAACTTTTATGCAATCAAAAAAAAAAAAAATATTTTGATTTGATGACGTTGATATAAGGTTAAATTATTAGACAGTTTAGAGAATAGATGAAAAGGTAAACATAGTAATATAATTATGGCGAGTAGCATAGAATTTATGGAGGTTGTAAGGAAAGTTAAATGGAAATCGACTTTTTAAAGTCTATATAGAAATCTGTAAAAATGCTAAAAACTTGTTAGTATACTGGAAAATCTTACAGAAATTTATTTTTACAAAAAACAGAAAATACATAAAATACCAGGAATCTAAAAAATACTCATCCATTTTGATCTAATTTGATCAAAAATCCAATAAAATTATTTAAATACTGTGAAATTTCAAATCGAACCTTCAAAAAAATCGATGAAAGTGTTGAAAAATTCTTCGAATTGTAAAAATACTTGAAAAATTGTAGGAATATTTGAAAATACGAATTCTATGGAAATACTTTCATGCGGAAAATTTATTAATTTTTCAGATAACAAATTAATTTCTACAAATTTATATAGTGATCCAGAAAAATACTTCAAATTTGTAAATATACCAGAAAATTCTACGAAATTTCATAAATACAAAAAATACGAGTAATTCACAGAATATTGAAAATTAATGTGGATATTACTTTTTAAATTGTAAATTACTGAAAATCTGCTTTGAATACTTTAGCATCAATTTTACAAAAATGTAGCAATCCATAAAAATACTATCAAATTCTAAAAAATATTGTAAATAAGATACAAAAAATACCATTAATCCATATAATAATCGAAACCAATGTAGATATAATTTTTCCAAAAATGCATTAAAATAATATAAATTTATGAAACGTTAAATCCTAGAACATCAAATTTAAGAAAGCTATTTAGAAACCCACAGATACCAGCAAAACCTTCAATTTGTATGAATTTACTAAAAAAATTTTTTAAGAATCAAAAAGTACTAGAAACCTAGAAATATGAATATATGATACTTTTTTTCGAAAAATCTATGAAGTATTTTATTCTAGACATTTAAAAATAAAAGGACATTTTATACAAGGTTTTATTTATACTAAAAATCTATAAACACACAATTTTTTCAAAATTAAAACAACTGAAAAACTTCGAATCCGAAAGCATCGAATTTTAAAAATCCATTTATAATTTTTTTAAACACCAGGAAATTCACAAAATTGTAAAATTACTTGAAAAATACCGAGAATACTAAAAGTACTGGAAATTCTAGAAAATACTCAGAATCTAATAAATTCTAAATTTTAGAGCATCAAATTCGAGAATGCTTTATAGCATTCCATAAAAATATGAAAAATCTCAAAAATTTCCAGGAAATCCTACGAAATCTCATTGATACAAAAAAAACGTGGAATACACTTCAAAAATAAAAATATATTTAGATATAATTTTCACAAAAATCTATCAAAAACGCCATAATAACTATTAAATTGTAAAAATACTGAAAAAATTCCTGAAACACGTTCGTACCTAATGAAAATTTATGAAATTCTGAAAATCTATTCAGATAAAGTTTTCTGAAAAATCATGCGAATTTTACAAATTTATAATACTTTTAATTTTAAAAATCTACTTAAAAATTTATACATAAACAAGATAATAATAAAAATGCTATAAATTCTGAGAAGAAAAATACTGAGAGATGTTAGAATTGGTACATTGTTATTTTATAAGAAATATTATACTCGCATACTTGAAAAAGAGAAAGCTTGAGCGTCACAAGTCAATTTCTAAAATGTTATGATGATGGAATAAATATTCTGTGATTCATTTAAAAAATATATTATAGACATTAAATTTTGTGACATTCAAGTAACATAGTAAGTAAATTAACGAAGAGTATTAATAATGTCATAGACCGAATTTTCAAAAAGACTACCAAATTAAAAAAAATTCCTAACTATAATTTTTCTATACTTATCGAACAAAAAGTTATTATCTAAAAAATTTTCACATCCGAAAATTACGGTGTTCTAAATTTAAAGTTGCATTTTCCCATTAAGTATTATTTTTCATAAACAATGAAATACAAAATCGACGTCTTTTTTAAATACGCGAAATTTCCTGATTTTCCTTTCCACGTGGAAAATCCAATGAAACCCCGAAATTCACTATGTAGAAAATGTTTAGTACTCGGTCCAAAAGGGTGTCATTTTTGCAACGACTCGAGGAAGAAAAATGACGATGTTTAATCGTCGGTCAATGTGCCGTTCAAACTAATTGGTCCAATGAACCGGTTTACGGCGGGCGATAAAAAAAGCTAGACACCTAAGAAAGTGTGAACGTTGATATGTCGCGATTGCGCGATGTAAGGCCGAGAATTCTGTTGGTCAATTGGGGAATGAAGAAAGGAAACCCATCGCTTCCAAAATCCAAACATGATTTTTTTATTGCGAAAAGTATATTCAATTATTAAAACGCGTGAAATCAAAATATACTCTCTCAGCTCAAATTAGTCAAATTTTTACTATATGAAGTGGTAACACATGTTGTTACTAACAAAATAGTAACATTTGGAGATTCGACTGTGCAAAAGTAAAAATTTGACATCAAAGTAGTTGAATTTTTCACTAATCTAATAGTCGTTTTTGACTATTTGAAGAGTTCATATACTCTGTTTTGAAAAAAGAAAAAATACAAAAAAATATTTGTTTGTACTTGATTTCGTAATAACCTACACAAGTCTGATCACAAATTTGATAATCATTATTAATATTAGAATAGTCATACAATGACTAAATCATTGGTAACAATAAAATTAACTTCTGAATTAGTTATATTTGTCTGTAAAAAAAAGTAATATTTGTCTTGTAAAAAAAAGTTATATTTGACTAATAATTTAAGTGATTCGTCATTTCTTACTTTTTCCAAAAGTCAGCTGGTTTCACTAATTATGTTAGTAATTTTAAACTTTTTCTTAGTAACTGGATTCCTACTAATTCAAATGGTAAAAAATTACTATCAAATAGTTAAATTTAACTATTTTGATCTGAGAGAGTAGATTTCCGGGCATGTGTACAAATTAATTTTTCTCAAAATTTTCAAGTCGAAAAAAAAATTTGTAATTGTTAGAAACACGTACCAATATAATATATCATAATTTTTATCATAATTTTCAACTATAAAAAATAAAGAATATTTACCCTGAAACATAATTTTTCACATGTAATAAATTAAATCAGATTCGGAAAAATGACCGAGAACGCAAAATCTAAGCCATCATTTTTCCACGTTTTTGTAAATCAAAATTCCAAGTAGATGCGATTTTTGTGGTGAAGTTTTTATGTATTCTGGATCATTATTTAAATGTTCACTTTTTTTTGGGACTTTGTTTATTCTTATGAAGCTAAATAATCGATCAATGTTAGGAACAAAAAAATTGATCACATACTGCTTATTTAGTACCGTATATGCAAGAAATAAAATTAATATTCAAATACTATGTAGGTGTGAAATTCTCAAAAATTTATGGAACTTTGAATCCTAAAGCACATGATTATAAAAATCCGTAACATACCATAAAATTCTCCAAATTGTATAAGAAAAATAGAAAAAAATATTACTTAGAATTTTTACAAAAGATACTGTATTCTGAAAATTCAATTAAAATACTCAAGATCGTTAAAATTTTCAATACTATATACAGTATCGAATTCCAGAAATCTATAAAGCTTAACATAGAAATTCTTGAAATTTATAAAAATACTAGAAATCCTTAAAAATTTTATAAAAAACATGAAATATGAAAGTTCCAGGAATCCATAAAATACTTCAAATCTGAGTAAATATTATTTTTTCGAAAGTTTATAAGATTATTAAAAAGTTGTAGAACCTTTCTTCCTAGAGCATATTATTCTATAAATCTCTTCATAGAAATTCATGAAAATACCATAAAAATCTCAAAATTTTATAAGAAAAACTGAAAAAGTGCGAAAAAAATATTACTGAGAATTTGTTGAAAAAATACTGTTTTTTGAAAATCTAATTAAAATACTCAAGATCGTTAGAATTTCCAAAATTACAGCATCGAATTTCAAAAATTTCTAAAGTGATTCGTAGAAATTTTTGAAATGTATAACAATACTAGAAACTTATACAACATTTTATCAATAATGAAAAATACGAAAATTAAGGAATGCTTGAAATCTGTGTAGACATCGGTATCTGAAAAATTTATAAAATTTCTAAAAACTTTGAAAAATTTTATTCCTAGAGAATATTATTCTACAAATCTCTTTATAGAAATCCGTAAAAATACCACTAAGTTCTTTAAATTTTATAAAAAAAAAAAAAAAAAAAAAAACTAAAAAAGTATGAAAAAAATATTATGAGGAATCTATAGATTTTTTTCAGAAAACAGTGTCTTTCATATAGATATGAAAGACACTGTTTTCTGAAAATTCAATGTAAATTTTTAAAATCGTTAAAATCTTCATCTCCTCAGCATCGAATTCTGAAAATTGTACAGAGAAATACTAGAAATCTTCTAAATTTTTTAAACAACATAAAATACAAAAATTTTAGAAATCTATGAAACACTTGAAATCTGCGTAAAAATCATCATCTCAAAAATGTATATGAATTTTTAAAAACTTTGAGAACTTCGATTCCTAGAGGATCGAATTGTAACTTAATTTTCAACTACAATAATTTTTAATATTTACCCTAAAACTGAATTTTTTACATGTAAATACACTGCATTGTCAGTTTTGCTGTAATTTTGAAATAAAACAAAACTGCAACAAATTAAATCAAATTCGGTAAAATGACTTAAAACCGAGAAAAAAATCCAAGCCATCACTTTTCCACGTTTTTACAAATCAAAATTAAAGTAAACGCAATTTTTCTAACAATTTTATTTATTCTTGATCATTGTTTATAAATTCACTTTCTTCCTAAAGAATTTATTTACTCTTACGATGCTAAATGATCGATCAATCAAAGAAACAAAAAAAAACATTGATCACCTACTACTTATTTATTACCCTCGAATCTCAAACGAAATTACTCAATTAAATTCTTGCCAAACGTTGCGATATCAATTGTCATTTTAGAAAAGTGACATCGCCATTGCGGCAACATTCTTTCCATTTCAATCGGACTTGGCTCAAGGCTGCCGCTTGTACCGCTTTTTTTTCATCCTGGGAAATTGTTCAAAACGCGCACTTGCGAAAGTTATTCTGAGAGTTTGCAATACATGAAACTCGGAACAATCGCCACTTTTTGCACGCGAAAAATCTAGGATTAAATGGCCATCGTTAACGTTCGCTTCAATTGAAATATTACGCAATTACGCAATGCTGCATCAATTAGGAGAATAATTAGAAATCATGCGAAATTGATATAGAAATCAGATAAGCCAAAAGCGAGTGCGCTGAAAGTTTGATAGGAATTATTTTTCGTTATTTGACGAATTTTAAAAAGTTGATTCATGAAAAGAAATATAATAAAATCATAATATTATAATAAACAAATATATAATAAAATATTATTAATAATAAAATTGAAGATAATAAAAATACTTATTAAAAATAAAATAAATTTTATTACTTATTTATATTATATTTAATAAAATTTGAAATTTGAAAGACTCAGAGAATTTATGGTAAAACTTGTCAGATTCGGCAAATTTCCCCGCTGCCATTGAAACGTTGGAAAATTCATTAGTTTCCTCCGCGACTTATTAACCTGGATAAATGTTTAATCACAACGATTGGCTTGTGTGTAATCCTCTTCTTGGGCGTACGATTAGTGACGTTATTTACCGCGTGGGATAATGTAATGTACCGTTTAAAAAAAAAACGTGTGCGGGGTTCTTCTCGGCTGTTTTTTCCCCGCTTTTTTTCTTGTGGTGCAAATCACCATGGTCAAATTTACTCGTCACTCGAGTATTTTTTCGAGATGAAAAACATTTATCTAGTACAGAATTTTGAAAGCAAACGATGAAAATAGTAGAAATCAAGTTGGAAAATCTGACTGAAATCAAATCATTCTAACTTTCGTATATTTTCGTGCACAATTTTATTGTGAACCGTATTTTTGTGCACCATATTTTCGTGCACAATTTTACTGTGCACCGAATTTATTGTGCACCGTATTTTTGTACACCGAATTTATTGTACACCACATTTTTGTGGACCGTATTTTCGTGCATAATTTTATTGTGCACCGCATTTTTGTGCACAATTTTATTGTGCACCGTATTTTCGCGCACAATTTTATTGTGCACCGTATTTTCGCGCACAATTTTATTGTGCACCGTATTTTTGTGCACCATATTTTCGTGCACAATTTTACTGTGCACCGTATTTTTGTGCACCACATTTTTGTGCTCCGTATTTTCGTGCATAATTTTATTGTGCACCGCATTTGTGTGCACTGAATTTATTGTGCACCGTATTTTCGTGCACAATTTCATTATGCATAATTTGATTATGTATCGTATTAAGCGGCGAGGTTGAAAGGTATAGCGGCGAAATTACAATACGATTATAATAAATAAATGATTTGAATTAAATATACCATATGATTACCATATTACAGTATTCCATGAAGAGTTAACAAAACATTTCTATCAAAATTATTTATTGCTATGGAAGCATTCAAGAATTTCCTATGTATGAGACTATAAAATCCATGTGCAATGTATCCTTGGAATTAGAAAAACAAATCAATCGCTCGGAAACATCAATAAAAGAGAAAACCCACGTAATGTCAAAATTATCCCACATAGGATAACAATTGAATTTTCTTTGATAAAACCGTGTTGCAAAAAAATTCAACTTTTGTTTATAAAAGTGGTTTTTGGAATTGGTTTCAGCTATTGTGCACCGTATTTTCATGCACAATTTAATTGTGCACCGTATTTTCGTGCACAATTTTATTGTGCACCATATTTTTGTGCACAATTTTATCGTGCACCGAATTTATTGTGCACCATATTTTCGTGCAAAATTTTATTGTGCACCGTATTTTTGTACACAAATTTATTTTGCACTGAATTTATTGTGCACCGTATTTTCGTGCACCGAATCGATTGTGCCTAATTTGATTATGCATCGTATTAAGCGGCGAGGTTAAAAGGTATAGCGGCGAAATTCAAAAGGCCAGGCGCGAAAAGAAAAGCGTAGCGGAAAGGGAGCTTTCGAAAAAGAAAACGGTAGCTTCCGCGAGAGCGAAGCTGCACGATTTACGAGTTAACGAGTCTTAAATGCAACGCAATGCACCCAGGTGTACGCACGCGTGTATGGAAGGTGGAAGCAGCACACCTTATACGGTCACCTTTGTCAAAGCCTGCTTGTCGCCATATACAGGCAATGTTCGCGATGGCAGACACTTATATAGAGCCCGACTTAAGAGTCAGGAATGCCGCTTTTTATCGCGCCCCTACCCGCTTGCGCCGTTGCTGCTGCAGTTGCTGCTACTGCTGCAGCGCTCTCTTGCTGCAATAGGGGTAAAGACTGTAAAGAGTGTGGCAGAAAGCGGAAGCGGCGCGTGCGCCACCGCCACCACGTTTTCCGAAAAAATCCCCGCTTTTCCCATGATGCAGCGCCGCCGTCGATGTCGGCGAAGCGCGCCCAAGGTCCGGGAACAACGCTGACTCGCCGCCAAGCTTTCACCGACGTTCCCGACCTTCTGCATTTGGAAAACCCCCCGGTTTCCGCTTTTTCCCGTAAAAACCGTCTTTTCGAATCCGACTCGATAAACAATTTCTCCCGACATAACTTGCAGCCATGACAAATTCGAGCATCTGAAAGTGTATCCGAAATCGCCATCGCAAAGACTGTTACATTACTGCCTCATGTAAAAGATGGTATTTGACTGTATTTTGGAAGTGTTATGTTCTTAGATTTATTCATATAGCCCATGATGGATTATAGTTACAGAAACTGAAAACAAAAGTTATACAGAATGTAAAGACATTGATTGCATTGATACATAACACTGTGAACTAAATTCTGACTGTAAAAGATGTATCCAGAGAAGTTCAAGGTAGCAGTTCAAACTGTAAAATTATAAACTTTTAACAGTATTGTACAGTCTAGTACAGGTTTTTTCATATAAACTACGATAGGTTACAGTTCAAGAGATTGGAAACTAAATTTATACGGAGTGCAGAGACATTGATTGAAGTTATAGACACTGTAATGACTAGTTACTGTAAAGGTTATCAAAATTCTTTTCTACCCGTAAAAATCGTATTTTCGAATCTGATTCGATAAACAATTTCTCCTGTCATAACTTGCAGCCATAATAAATTCAAGCATCTGAAAGTGTATCCGAAATCGTCATCGCAAAGACTGTTACATTACTGCCTTATGTAAAAGATGGTATTTGACTGTATTTGGAACTGTTTTGCTATCACATTTATTCATCCAACCAATGATGAATCACACATCCAGAAACTGGAAATGAAAGTTATACAGAATGTAGGGACATTGATTGCAGTGATACAGAACACTGAACTAAATTCTGACTGTAAAAGTTGTATCCAGAGAAGTTGGAAGTATCAGTTCAAACTGTAAAATTATAAATACTCGACAGTGTTTTACAGTCTAGTACAAGCAGTTTTTGGAATTTTAAGGCTTTGTAAGGTTTTGTCATAGAGCCCACGATGGATTACAAACACTGAAATTACTAGGTACTTTAATGTTTATCAAAGTTCTAACTGCAAAAGCTGTATCAAAAGAAATTGAAAGTAACTGTTCCAACTGTAACATTACAATTCGTTTAACTGTATTTTACAAACGAGCTTACAGTAACAGTAGTTATTGAAACTGTAAAGCTATTATATTTTGTTATTCAGCCCATGATGGATCATAATTATTACATAGATGGGAAACGAAAGTTATACAGTATGTAACAATATTAATTGCAGGTAAATAGGAACTGTAATTACTTTGTCACTGGAAGTTACTGAAATGGTTATCAAATTTCTAATGGTCAAAGGTGTATCAAAACAAATTAAAAGTGGAATTTTTCGGTACTGAGTCCGTTTGACTGTATTTTACAGCTGCGCTTACAGTAACAGTAACTCTATGTCTATAAACCCATTAGCTTTTTTTTGCAGTCAATTTTGATAACGTTTGATGTTTAACCGTGACAGAAGCTCAAAACTAAGGTTATACAGAATACAGCAACAAGTTTTAATCGCAAAATTAACTTTAAAAAAGTACTCAATTATAACTTGAAGCAGAAATAATTTATGACTGTATTTACCTTTTGACCTAACACAAAATTCAGTTCTCAGAACTGTAAAATGATGAACGTCAAGTGTAAATTATAAAATTCATAATAATAATTCAATTCAGGCAACTCAGCGTGAACAAGAAAATTAATTTTCTTCTTTGGACGATAACTTGCACTTTCGCTGTTGAAAAATTGCGAATAAGACGTTTGAACGTCCGCAACTTGATTTTTCTGCATAAAAATTATCATGAATGGCAAGGGAATCAAATTTAGCACACCATAAAACCAGAAGCGGCTTGGAACGTGAATCACGACGTTTATTGTTTTCCGAAGTGCTTTTCGCAACGTATGATTTTAGTGGACTGATGAATAAACTTATCTTTTTTGGATATTTACTAATAAATCACTCGAAATTGTTAAACTTTAACTCAAAAAACAGTAATTATCCACTTTTTTCTGACTTGATCATTTATCATATTTTCGTTGCAGACTTTAAATTACTGTATAAATAAAAAATGCATAATGATTTTTTTTTATCACAGATTAATTTTAACTATTTAACGGTAAAAAAAATTCTACGTTCTTAATGACAATGAATTGTGTATAAAAAGATTTTTATTTTAAACTATTTATAATTTCCGTTTTCACGAGAGTTTTTAATTATTATATTATTAAAGAAAGAAAAACTATGGAAAATCTTAAACAAATTTCGGTTTTGTAATGCTCGAGGCGTAAAAAATGGACTTCCCTATTTCGGAACCAACGTTTTTTCATTGTAAACGTGTCCTAGTCGTCAATATCCGCCTGGATACACGTGATTTTCGTCACTCTTCGACACTTGAATGCCACGCACTCAATTTCCTTTGGCGTAAGACAGTGACTTCCGCCGCGGCTTTGATATATTCCGGTCATAAAATGATCGCGCTTGGACTTGGGTATTATTTTGCAAAAGAGGTCGATCTACTACTAGAGGAAGAGCTACTTGAATATTATATCGAAAAATGACGTGATTTTGGGTTTTGTTCTTACAATTAGGAACGTTACACGTTGCCAACAAATTTTTTAGTTAACAAAAGAGATATTGAAGGTTCAAAATTTTACCTTAAACATTCAAAAGTGTTCACGCATACTTTATGATTTTCACACGGAGAAAAATGGTTTGGTTACAGCAACCATTGATTTAGTGAAATATGGACCCACCAAAGTTTTGGGTGCTACAACCAAAACTTCTGTTATAGCAACTAATGCTCAATTTTTATGACTGATACTTAGGTTGCAATAACCAATTATTTGGTTTTCATTAGGGCCGGTTTTAGCTATGGGCGAAAGGGGCAGCTGCCCCAGGCGGCACTTTTTTGGGGGCGGCATTTTACGGAAACGAAAAATACATTTTGCGAAATATAAAAGGATATTCAAGTTTAAAGTGGTAAATAAAGTTCTTGGGCTAAAATTGAATATGGAGTCTCAATGACTCTTAAAATAATGTTACACGTAATTGAATTTTGCGCAAATTTTAATATATCGATGGACTCGATATTCGTAGTCGATATATCGGATTGAATGGCTCGCGTTTTGGAACGCTTGTTAGCA
>JAPYZL010107524.1:0-14705 GCA_030522825.1 Platygaster orseoliae
TGCCAATTAATGTATGATTAAATGAACATGCTCTATGAAATCATGGAATGTGTAATGAAATATTTTCTTACCATTCCTACATATAAGACATGAAAAAAACGTATCATTATTTAGAATTTCAATATTTGACATGTTATCGTATTTTATTATCGTACAAAAAAAATTATATATAACGATTCGACTGCGCAGTAGGAATTCAGTGCTGTGTAAAAACTCGTGAACCTTGCAACAAAAAGAAGATAATAATCTAATATGAATTCTTTGTTTTCTCTGACTTTGGTTGCGTCGATCAGTCTCTTGTGTGAAGCGTAAGTAACAAGTATTGAATCATATACTTCTAGACCATTCTAAAAATAAAAATTTAATACAATATTTGATATTTTATAGTTTATATTATTTTATTTTTATGGAGTACAAATATATTTTTTCTACTTTTTTTGGAGTTCGAAAAAATATGTGTAATCTGTCATTTGTCTTGAATAATTAGTTCCATATGTTTTTATATTTTTTAATGGCTTTACTTAATTTTAATATTCAGTATTCACCATTTTATCTTAAAGTCATATCTTGAAAACATTCAATTTTTTCAACTATCGCTAATACACTGACAAAATTCTTTTCTCAGTTATCGAGCGGCGGAAAAATATTATAATAGAACTCACTATGGCGGCTAAATCAGATTGGAGTTCTGGTCATCCAGTCCGGATCATCGTTATTTTCGAATCTTACTGTGTTATAATAAAATGAATTTTGACTGATTAGTTTAACAACTATTCTTAAATGTGTAACTCTCTGTAAATCATCGGAATGCAATCATGCAATCATTATCATCGTTTTTATTTCCTTATCTTGTAAAACGAATTTCAAATGTTGTGCAAAAACATTTTCGATCCGATGATTTACAGAGTTACATATTTAAGAATATTTGTTATACTAATCAGTCAAAATTCATTTTCATTCCCGGTCATCTTCCCGAATCCAAGTTCCCGAAAGGTCATTTTCCCGAATGAATATTTTCCCAAAACGCCATTATTTCGAACGTATTATTTCCCGAATAGCTACTTCTCGAAAGTATTTTTACCTTAACGACAATTTTCCCGAAAGAATTATTTTTCGAATTTCGTTTGGAATTTCACTTTTATTTCCATTGTCTACATTTATGAATTTTATAAGAGTCTTCAATAAAAAGCGTCATGGTAAAAATTTGTAATTTAAAAATTGTAAATTTTATCTCAATTTCTAAATTGAAAATTTTGAATTTAAAATGTAATGTTAAATCAATATGAAAATTCAATTTCGAAATTCAATTCTATGATTCAAAATTTTTATTACAATTTTAAAATTCAAAAATTGTAAATGTATAACCATGGCATTTCTAGACATTAGGCTGATAGGAAAATTTCCCGTTCGGGAAAATTGAAAACCCTTCGGGGAAATGGATTCAGGAAAAAGGCCGTTTGGGAAAATAGTTTTTCGGGAAAATTGAAAACCCTTCGGGGAAATGGATTCAGGAAAAAGGCCGTTTGGGAAAATAGTTTTTCGGGAAAATGGCCGTTCGAAAAAAAGACCTTACGGGAAAACGGTTTTCGGAAAAATGACCGTTCGGGAAAAAGGCTGTTCGGGAAAAGGGATTCAGGAAAATGGTCGGCAACGCAAAAATGTTTTTGCACAACATTTGAAATTCGTTTTACAAGATAAGGAAAGAAAAACGATGATCATGATTGCATGAGTTTTGAACTTACTGTAATACGGTTTTTTGTAAATACAAAACGAAGATTTATGAAGAAAAGTAACAAATTACACCAACGAGTGAGAATCGTATATAAACCACCCCCCCCCCCTCCGAACATCACAAATGTATAAACGCTACATTGAAATGGTGCTATAATCGATGTTTCTTTGGTTATGTCTTTTTTTAAATTAATAGTTTAAAATCGCATAAAAATTTATTTGGGTTTAGTTAAGAAAAATTCAAAAAATTTATGATAATCATGAAGAATATTATTAAATAATAAATAAACGGGTAAATTAGACGAAAAAATCAAACTTGAAAAGTCTACACAATTTTACGAAGTTTGTTAAGTTTTACACGTTAACAAGTGTTAAATATATTGACGTAGAATGTCAACCCAAAGTATTAAAAATGTCTTGTTGTTGAATTAACATTTATATCAAAACAGTTTGAATATTTAATTCTTAATGTAACAACTTTTATTTAATGAGACATATGTTTTCTGAAATGGTTATGTTTGACAAAAATTTATTTTAACAAAATTACGACTCGAAGTTAACAATCAAAAATTTTGATTTTATAAAACCTTGTAATTCCAGTAATTTCATGTCGATTCGATTAGATTTAAAAAGAACAAAACTACTTCAATCAATTCTACTGTTAATTAGGATTTTCATCTAACGTGTTAGAAAAAAAAAACCGATTCAAAAAATTGAACTTTTTTCTACAAGCCATTACCAACAGTATTAACTGACGAATTAGGTGATTAATTTCTATTTTCATGCAAGTTCAGATTTAAATCTAAAATAATTAATTTTCTTCATCAATTGCTAGTTCTAAAATAAGTTGTAATATCTATTACATGACTCGAATCGATTGCGACGTATTATTATATGAAAACATAGATAAGGCAAGAAAAAGAATATCATTATTCATAATTACGATATAAGACATGCTATCGTATTTTGTCATACAACAAAAATTATATGTTACAATTTGATTGCGCGATAGGTACTCGGTATAATATAATAGCTCGCGAAACTTTCCAAAGTGAGACAAAAAGATTCTAAAATGAAGTTTTACGTAGTTCTGACCATGGTTGCGTTGACCAATCTGCTGATCGCCCAATAAATATTGAATCAAATTTTAAAAAAAATTCTGAAACCAATAACTTAACACTCATAATTATATTGATGAACTTTTCCAGTGATAAGTCAATCATCATATTCGAATTTTTTTTTTCAGCAGTTAAAATTCATTGTTGAAGATGAGAAAATAAAAAAGATGATCATGATTGCATGAGTTTCAAACTTACTTTTTTTATTTGGAATCCGAAAATGTATTAAAAAAATTATGCAATTTGTGTCTTATACTTCCTTTATTTTTATGTTGATATATATTGACGCCAAAATGATGTTTAAATAATGATTTAAGTAGTCAAACGCAAGTGCACCGCAAGTGAAAAAAATTTGCTAGGGCATTTGAAAAAAGGACTGGCGTTTCAGCATTTCTGCAAGTGAAGTGACAATGAGCATACGTATGTAGAATGTGGAAGCCACAGGTGTCAGCGAGAGCAGTATTTTTCAACGAACTCGCAAGGATAGCACGAGGGAGAGGGTGCGAAGGGCGAAAGTAGGAGCGAAAAAGATAAAGAAGCGTTTTGCCATGGCAGGGCAGTCGAGTGCCGGCACGCACGTTGAATCTGCTAAACGATTTCGCTCGTGCGTGAAATGCCTCGATATCACTGTTTCATTTCACTTCGTTCTTCCCGCGTGCAATTTTATTCCATTTTCTTCCCGTCCCGTTCACAAACCACTCAATTTCCGCGTACATTGCATCAATATCATCTCAATTAACGACGATTACTTTTATCTTCGATCTGGTGGAAAATCTGAAAGTTGAATGCGAATTCAGCTGAAATAGGTTAGGTGTATGAAAAAGTTGTAAGAGGACATTTTTTTTTCTTCAAATCGTAGATTCAAGTATTTGTTGTATTTTTTAATATTACTTTTAATGTTTTGTGGACTACTACAAAATTTCGAAAGTCTCGTAGAATTTTTTTTTCAGATTATCATTTTTTTCAGCTTATCATTTTTTCAACTTATCATAAAATTTCAAAAACTTTTCGGACAACTCAGATATTTCAATTACCTTGTAATGTCAAATTTTTTTAACTCTATTTGGATATTCGTGATTTTTGTAGATTTTTTTTTCCATACTACTTTTTCTACAGTTCTCATGAAATTCTCCGCAATTTTGAACATCAAATATTATTTTTTTTTTTCTTTTAAGGAATTTTGAAAATAATCAAAAATTAATGTTATTCTAAAAAATTGCAAAATTTTTTAAAATGAAAATAATTCCCCAGCATTTAATAAAATTTTGAAAACTTTACAGATAAATCAGATATTCTCAAATAATGATAAGATATTTCAATTACCTTGCACATTCAGAATGTTTTTTACTCCATTAAAAAAATTGAATATTTATAAACTTTTATTTTTCCTTGGTACTTTCTTCACAGTTTTCATGAAATCATCCGCAATTTCGAACATCAACTATTATTGTCCGAAATTCAGAAGATTTTCGAAATATTATATGCTTCTGGAAGTTTATGATATCAACTAATTTTAAAACTTTCAGTTAAGTTTTCAAAATTATTCACGATCAATGTACGACATTCAATATTTTATCATTTTCGAAAAATTGAATTCCAAGTCTCTTTTTTTTCAATTTCACGGAATTTTCATGATTCTTTAGGTCCTCAATTTTATTGACATTTCCTGAAATTATATTAATTTTCTAGAATTAATCAGAATTAACTCTATATTAGTTAATTCAATGTAAAAAATGATTTTTTTATAATTAATTTATTAATTAAAATTAATTTTCTAGAATCGAATTTTTATATTTCTTTTTTATCGTAATTTTTCGATTTGAAAATATTTTTACATTTTCGAAAAATTCAATTTGAATTTTTTTTTTTCAATTTCACGGAATTTTCATGATTTTTTAGGTCCTCAAATTCTATTGACATTTCCTGAAATTATAATAATTTTCTAAAATTAATTAGAATTAACTATGTATTAGTTAATTCAATTCATAAGTTAATTTTTTATTAATTAATTATTAATTAGAATTAATTTTCTAGAATCGATTTTTTATATTTCTTTTTCATCCTGATTTTTCGATTTTAGAAAAGAAATTGGAAATTAAAGACTACTTTAGTACAAAAAACCTATTATTCTCAGGATTTAAATAATTATTACAGTTTCTGTAATTTAACTGTATTTTCGAAAACTTTCCTTATCTAGAAGATTTATTATCATTTTCCAAAATTTTACCAATTTCTCGAATTTTCACAATTATTTACAGTCCATAAAAAAACAAATTTTGTTTTTAGACTATCACTAACGTTTTTATAATTATTGATGATCTCCGTAAATGATCGAACATTTTTTTGTTTTTTCGAAAATTTTTTTAAACTTTACAGTCCCTACAATTTTATATAATTACCATAAATATCTGCAGTTTTTATATTTCATGAACATATCTTGAAATCATGCAAAATTTATTTTATTATCATTTACTAATCGTTTCAATTTTTTTTATTCTGTAGCTTTTTAGAATTTCACAAAGTTTTCTATTTTTCGATGGCATTTCGAAAGTTAAGTATGAACTCTGTAAAAAAACTTATTATTTTTACGATATTTGTAATTATTACAGTTTTCGTGATTTAACAAAATTTTCTGCTTTCACTGAATATATTATTACTATTGACAATTTCTGAAATACTCAACGTAACGTGAGACTGATTAATTAATTACAAAATACTTTAAACATTTGAATCTAAAATGAAACAATTTTCTACTACCTTTTTCAATCTCAGTATTTTAGCCATAATTAATCATTACGTATTTTATTTCTATTCTTCTTTATATTTTAATCGGAAAAAAAAAGAAACATTCTCATATTTTTCATCTATTAAATATGAAACATTTAATTAAACCAACCCTCATTCAAGAAACCCAAACTTTCAAGGTCTCCGAAAAGTCTGACAAATATCTCCGACATCCGCAGAATTTAAGATGCCACGTTGAAACGAATATCCGGTCAAATCGTTCGCCACCGAAAAAGCGACGTCGATTTTTTCCGATGCGAATCCGTTAAAGGTTTTTTCGGAGGCGCATTGTTTATTCAGGCACGTATCAGTGGCGACGACGTTGACGGCGTCGGTGGCGCAGGAAAGTGAGAGGGCCGCGTGAATAGAGTTTCCGGTGGAACGTCGGGGTCCGGAGGGCTTCGCAGACTCGCGTTTCCGGTCCAGCGTCCGACGCCCCGTTCCACTACCGGTCCGGAACTTGCCCCTTTTCATTCCCTTAGCTCCGTAGCCCGGAACGCCGTCCCTACGACTGCAAAACCGCGCACCAACGCACCACCGGTGTCTGCCCGCGATACGACGTTCGCTAATTAAGATATCGATTCTTATTGTCTAGCGCCAAGTCCACTGGATGAGTTGTCGATTAGCCAGATTCCAACGAAAATCAACGCCCACGCCAAGTCATGCAAAAAATTTTTAAAAAGAGATGCTTTGAGATTCAGGCGGCGCTACGCAGCGCTATGCAGCGCTACACTGCGCGACATAGCGTAAAAAGCGGCAAATCACGATCGGTTTGATCAGGAATTAGTTTTATGGAATCAAAATAGGTGATGGAACGAAATTCTTGTCTGTGTTTAAAAACTATTTAATACTGAAATCAATCATTTTTTTATGTCATTAAAATCGTGACTTGCAAAAGAATGTAGTTTTATGAGTCTAAAGACAGATTTTGTTAGGAACTTTTTTTTTCTAATTTTGACTGGGATAGCATATACAGTAAAATACACTTAACTATACGAATTTCATTCAATAATGACAAATTTATTACTTTCGATTAAATAAGTTTTTGATAAAATAAATTTACTGTAATAAAAATAAATAGTTCATTTGTATTAAACAACAAAATTTATTGAACTATTCTAAATTTAAAATAACAATAGCAAAAATTTTTAAGAACAGATTTTTCAGATTGAAATTCAATTAAAAAATGTGTGACAATTCAAAAAATTTTAGTTTTTTATAATACAATCGAAAAATTGAGTTCATTGAAAAAGTGAATGACTGAGTAATAATAATATAACAAAATAAAATAATAGAACAATTGGTAATATATAATAAAAATTCTTCTTTGTGTTAAGAAACTGTCTAATACTTTAATCGATTATGTTTGTATTCAATTATAATCGTTGCTTGCAAAAGAATATGGTTTTTTGAGTCCTTAGCCAAATTTTGTTGGTAAAATTTTTTTTACTAATTTGGACTGGACAACATGAGTAGTAAAATTTACTTAACCATACAAATTTTATTCATCAATGACTAATTAATCATTCATGACTTTTGATTTGTAAGATTTTAATCAATCAAATTCGCTCTAATGAAAGTAAATACGTATAAAAAAACAAAGTTAATAGAATTTAAAAAATTTTTCATAACAGTAGCAAAAATTTTGTATCATGGAATTTGAAAATGAAATTCAGTTGAAAAATGTGTGATACTTTGCAAATTCCCAATTCTGAATAAGACAATCAAAAAATTCAGTTCATTGAAAAAATTAATGTTTCAGTTATGAAATTGTGACTAACATATAAAAAGAAAAAAAAAACACTTTACAGGTATAGACAAATTAAGAACAGATTATTTCCGTATCGAACATAATAAATTTAACGAAATGATTTATTCGATCCAATTTACTACAAAATCAAAGTAATTGAGCAATAACACATTATGAAAATCTCACTGATATTTTATAGTTATATATTTCATCCATAATAATAATAGAAATGTTCATGTAAGGAAAATTTGCAATTTAATTATTGTACATGACAATTCCGGATACTTGTAAATATTTTTGCATCAAAAAGCTAAAAAAACTATATTTATCTGAATTCGTGTTATTAATTTCAGAAATATCTATCTATGATTTTCACAGAGTGTTTTTGATCTAAAAATACAGATGAAAATTTTCATATTAAATTCACTAAAAGGGAAAGAGTTGAAAAATAAATAGAATCAAACATATTCAAAAAATTCCAAGTATAGAATAAACTAATGAAAAACAACAATTTAAGATTGAAAGAGCATTGTAAACTCGATATTTTGGGTGAGAGATTTGGAGAATCGTAAATTTTTGTTTATATTCGAATCAATGGTATGAATTTTCATTATTACATCTACAACATTTATTCCATTCGTAGGCTATACTAATTGAAATGAAAATTTTTTTTGTTCTATAAGAATTTAGACTGAAACTCTACTGTAAAATTTTCAAATATATAGCGGTTTTTGCACTTGAAAAAATCGAAAATCAAACGAAAAATATTCTTTAATAGAGAAAACGTGATTCAAACATTCGATTTCAAAAATTATTTTAATTATGCCCTGAAGTAAAAGAAATGATGTTGATGAATTGGTATTTACATTTTTAAAATTTTAATTAATATTTATTCATAAAAATATCGATTTAAACGAAATTCACCCAAATCACCGAAATTACAAGTTTCGATGATTATGAAATTTTTTTTCTATTGAAATATTTCATTGGCGTAATCTTTTTTGATTCTTTATTTTTCTTAATTTTTTCAATTCTCATTTACTAGTGAATTGGATAGAGAACTCAGGCGTTAGAAAATTTTGAGAGATAAAATTAAAATATCCTGATTTTCATCATTCAAATAGAAACTTTTTTGCTTTTCGATACTTTAACATTTATTTGAAGAAGTAGTGAATTTGAATTTAGTTATTTACTTTAATTTAATTATTTCCTAAAATTTATAATTGAACCATGACTGCATTCTTGGTTACTCATTTTTTTCTTTTTTCTTCACTCTCATTTTTTTGTGAGTTCAATAAAGAATTACAGCATTAGAGAATCATTAAAGATGAAATTAAAATATATCCATTATCATGATTTAAGTAGAAACTTTACGATTTCTTGATATCATAACATTTTTTCCGAATACGTGATAAATTTAAATCAAGTATTTTCAAGTACAGGCCCTCTATTTATAGGATAAGATGAAATCACGTTAATTTCGTATACTAGACCTCACATCAGTCCCAATTTTCCAAAATTACCAACCGTTCTTAAAAAAGTAGCAAACGTTAAAGGAAGTAAATTGAATCGAGAATCAGAACATCAGCCCTTACCGAAGTATTCGATTTCCATTACAGTATATGCCGCCAATTAGTGAAGCTATATCCAAGTCCATATTATAGGAGCGTAGTTTAGTCGGACATCCCGTAAACTTGGTACCAGCGACCATAAGGGCCAGTTGCTGTGGTCAACTGCACGGCTTGTCCGATTCGCCTTCGAGCATCACGGGTCTTTGGTGATTAACGAGAGGTCAAACCTACCTTCTCTTAAAGAGCAAGCAAATACAGCCGTGAAATTGGGTTCTACCGTGAGACTCGATTAGGATTTGTCAATGAATCTCTCTCGCCTTGAACAGGCAATGTCAATTATCATTTGTCGCTTTCTTGGAATCGATTGGTACAGCCCTTTCAACCTCAAATCGACCTGTCTATTCGAGACGTAATTTTAGGTTTTAACGAATTTTTTGGTTTATATAATGTGGCATCTATTTTTTTTGGCCCTAAAAATGTTATGCGTGTAATATACTAATCGATTTAAAATAAAAAAAGCCTTAATATTTTATTTACAAACTGTAAAACTCCGAAACCAAAAACATAAAAAACTTGTAAATTCCTTTAATACAACTTCTTCACATCATATCGATCCTCTAAAACACTCGGTCGTCTAAAACACTCAGCTCTGACACGTCCCTATTCATTATTGGGAAAAATTCCTTGATAGGTTTATTAGTTGATAGAGAATAGCCAGAGTCATATTCAATCAAAGAAAACGTTAGAGGGAAGAAAAGGAATCCGTGCGAAGCTGCCACTTTATCGGATTACTCAGCCTTGGTTGAATAGTACAAGAAGTAGTTATTCATCTCACTAATTCGTTAGGACGCGAGTTGCTTATTATCTTAGTCGGCCTAAGTGCATTACTACATTGTTTCGAAAGAATATTTGTTTTCTCGGTGATTCTGGTGTATTTCTATAACGAATACCGAGTTTTCTGCAAAACATCATACATGTTTTTTTTTTGCTGTCCATGAATGACAAAACTCCAATTGACAGTCTGGCAGTCAATGTTTTCAATTTCTGCTCTTCAGACGACTCGTTCAGAAAATATCGTCCCGCTATACATGTACTACAATTTCGTCATTGCTGATTTACAATAATTTTAATGACTTATAGACTTCAAAAAAATATTTACTGTACCAAAAGCAAGACCATTACAAAAACTGTTGTAAGAGAAGGGGGAGGGTAAGGGGTATGAAGAAAGAGCACCGCAGGGCATAAACAGAGGTGACATAATTACTGAGATTAATACGGTCTTGAGCTTTAGCCGCTAACCAAAGCTCCCGAGTGTCGCCTTTATCTTCTAGACTATCACCTAAAGTGTGCGCCAGGAACAGTGTTCCCTTCCTTTTTTTCTCGGCTTTCTGGATCGCCGAAAAGTAATTTCAGAACAACAGGGAAAAAGACGCCTGCTTTGGATATTACTTATCTCTTTTAATCGCCCTTGGCGATACTCGTTACTAAAAGGTCGCGTCGGTTCGAAAAAAGAATTCATTGGGGATTCTGACAAACGCAATTATCGCTCCGAAACGGAATCCTCCGAAAGTTCAACTCTGAAAAATGTTTGACATTGATCTTGTCACAGTAAAAAACCAGTAGTATTGATTGTTATAATAATTTTTTATTGTCACATCCCTGGGAAAAGTCCTAAGGTCCCTTTTCCCGTTCCAAGTGAAATTGAAATAAATACAAAGATAGAAGATTTTCTGAGAGAATTTTTCGTGGCTTCTCAAGATTTCTTCACGCAACAACACCCCCATTCACTGATTTTCTTTTCGGATTTCCCTTACGGTCTTCCTTTATTTCACTCGACTCGGTACCACTCCCTCCATTTCTTTTCGTCCGCCTTGAAGCGTTGAGCGACTTTTCCGTTTCGCCAAAAACAGAGGCAGCCACCTTTTACTTCCGACTCCTTATTCCGCGTTTTCTCTCGCCCCGAAAGAGGCGAGAGAACCCACTATTCACCCCCGCAAAAGACCCCTTTCTTTTACCGCGGCACAATGATATCGTAGGAAGAGCGCGACGTTTTACAACTCCCAGCGGACCTGCGTTACCCAAGCAAAATTAATATCATAAATAATCTCGTAAAAATACGTCGCTTTTGTTTTCTCCGCGAATTTTGAATCTGAGAGAACATTTTCACGGTTTAATATGATTTTTTTTGTATAATCCAGGTGAAATAAGTAAAGCGTGCGTAATTTCGATTATTTAAAGACAATGGCGTAGAGAGGAGTGATTTTTGAAATGGGTTTCTTGAAAAAAAAATTTTTTATTAGGTTTTGTAATTTTTTACTTGTGGAGTCCAGTGCCACATACTTTTTATATATGTATTTATCATACTGAAATTCGTTTCACGGGAATTAAAAGTCCTTAGGATACAGTTTTATTATTAAACTTTTTCTGATTTTCAAATTTCTTCGATATATTAACAGTTTTAAGAAATTTCTCATATTGATAAAAAATTTTATGTAGTTTTAGGAAATTCAATACTCTTGGAATTGTGATTTTGAAAACTTTTATTAGTTTTATATTTCTACAAAAATGATATATGTCAGTGATTCTTACCATTTTCAAATTTTCTGTAGTAAACAAAATCTTGTAATATTATCTGCTCTATGAATAGAGTTTGATATATAATAACAATTTCAAAAGTTTCCATAATTGAAATTCATCTTTTAAAAAAAAGTACCTTTTCTACATATTTCCAGTAATTTTTTATTTTCTTTTTTTTGCGTGTAGATTTTGGTAGTCTTTGAACGATTTAAAATATTTTTCAATATTCTCAAAGATTTTCCTGTCAATTTTAAGAATTTTGTCTGGAATTTAAAGATTTAAAATTTGTAAAAAAATTAATATCTACATTGTTTTTGGGTATATAAATGGATTCCTTGTGTTTCTCAAATTCAAATTATTATTCATAAAATTTTTAAGGATAATAAAGTACTTTAAAAAAAGTTTTTTTTTATTTTGCTGTATACATCGATATTTAGAATTAAATGCACCAGCATTACAATTTTTATAATTTTTTAGTGATTTTATTCATGTCTGGAAAAAATACATCTACGTATATTTTGCGTATTTATTATATATTTTTTTTTTTAATATTTTTCTAGTATAAAGAAGATTTTGTAGTGTTTTCTTATTAATCTGGTTTCTAGTAGTTGTACAGATTGCTGTATACGTTTTTGAGAACTGGATGCTCTAAAATCCAAAATTTTATATGTTGTACATATTCGATCAGATTTTTTATAAAACAGTTATTTTATAGAATTATGTTCCTGTCAACATTTTTCAAAACTTTTAATGTCTCTAAAGATGTTTTGGAATTATTGTGCCTTTCTATATATATTCATAAGATTCAATGCTCCAGTTAATACAATTTTTTTTAATGTTTAGCAAATCCGTAGATTATTATTTTTCCTGCG
Organism: Platygaster orseoliae; assembly: GCA_030522825.1. Taxonomy (NCBI): domain Eukaryota; kingdom Metazoa; phylum Arthropoda; class Insecta; order Hymenoptera; family Platygastridae; genus Platygaster; species Platygaster orseoliae. The sequence goes on from JAPYZL010107524.1 coordinate 12,404, forward strand.
TGATTGAGGAGTTTCATTCAAGAAGGGCGTTAGCGCACGAAACCAGGTAAAACTATTGTCCAAACTTGTGACGTCATGTCGGAAAATTGAAATTCACAAACACGAAAAACAAAAAATACCAATCGATAGGTCTTCAAAAATCAAGTCAAGTCTACGTTTACAACTTTATTCTATATATAAAAGTTTTCAGGAAAAAAAATTCAAACTGCTCATTTTTGTGATTGTTAAATCAATGTTTTTCAATATTCAACTCGCTGCGAATTATTTGTTTTTCAACGGAACTGCATGTTTGATAGCAATTATTATTCGTGGAGCTTCAGCGGAGACGATAGTGTTGAAAAAGCGATGAAAAATTGAATAAAAATTAGTTGTTTTTTAATCCGAAAAAAAAACCATACTTTTTTTGCCACAGATCAGAAAACGTCTCGAGGAAGTTTGAGCTGCAACAAAATTTCCACGTCCTGGTCGACTGCTAGCGTCTTGCCGAACTTTCTGGAAAATTTCAACTTGATAGTTTCATAACTAAGCGAAATACAGCGAGTTGAAGCGGAGCACGCGATTTGCCGCGCGACATTCAGCGCAAGGCGTTGGGTCAAGATTTTTGTATTGAGTCAGAATTTCTCTAATCAACCTCCAAAAATAAAAGGTCACCATAATTGAATGATTTCATAGTCAATCGCTAGATTTTTCGATCAAAAACAACTCCGAAACATTTTTTATCGATATCTGCATTCTTGCAAAATTTATTAACAATGAAGCTTTTAGGAAGCATTTTATACAAATTATCGCTATTTTCGAACTGCTGAATGTAATTTAATGCAACTTTAGCAGAAATGAAGTTGGATCTCTAAACTTTTGAATAAGTTAGTCGACGATCGAAAAACTTGATTTTTAATGTTAAAAAAAATTTTTGTGAATAAACAATTGAATAGTTTTTTAACTTCTAAAATTTTTGTGAATAAACAATTGAATAGTTTTTTAACTTCTCGTTCTCGGATGAAGATCGGAAAAAAAAATGTTTTTCTAAATATACTTGAGCTGCCATTTTCGAAAGAAAATTTTAGGGATGTCTATAGCTCTTGGACTTGGAAAATTTTCAATGGTGTGCCGCATGGCGCCGATAGACAGTTGAATAATTTTTTCTTTTCTGGAGCTTGAATCGAGATAGGAAAAAGAATGTGTTTCTAAATATAATTGAGCTGCTATTTCGGAAAGAAAATTTTTTAGCAACTGATAACACTTGGACTTGGAAAATTATCAATGGTGCGCCACGTGGCGCCGATAAACAGTTGAATAATTTTTTCACTTCTCGACCTCGGATCGAGATAGGGAAAAAAACTGTGTTTCGAAATATACTTGAGCTGCTATTTTCGAAAAAAAATTTAAGGGATGTCTGTAACTCTAGGACTTGGAAAATTTTTAATGGTGCGCCGCACGAGTACGTCGGCAGTCGGCGATCGGTGGGAAGTAGAGAGTACGGCGTGTATTGTTGCATTCTCTTTTTTTTACAAGTAATTTTTTTCATATCCACAAGTTTGTTATAATACAGGTTGTGATTATAGGATTGGATTATAATATATATATTACATATGTATATCCATATACAATTTAATATAAGGGTCATTCCAAATGAAATCGTCCAGGCCATTGGCGTACTGTTTTTTTTTTGCATGAAATTTTTTTCCTAGCTTCTACATCGAAATTGATTAAACACGTATTTTTTTTTTTTTTTTTTTTTTTTTTTTTTTTTTTTTTTTTTTTTTTTTTTTTTTTTTTTTTTATACTTGATTCTGCGTTATTGAAGCATGTTAACTTGTTTTTTTAAATGCGAAAACTTTGCGAAAAAATGACGGATCTTCGAAATTTTTTTTTCTGTTTTTAGGTAAAATTCTCTCTTGAATAAAAAAATATAAAACATGATATTTTTTCAATAAATTTTTTCGGATCGTGGTTTTTTGAAAAAAATCGAAAAATTTTTGACTTCGAAATTTTCAAATTGCATCAGTTTCTTTTCCTTCATAATTTTTCTTTAATAGTAATTTAATAGTAAAAAAATTTTTCAACTGTTTATCGGCGCCATGCGGCACACCATTGATAATTCTCCAAGTCCAAGAGTTATAGACATCCCTAAAATTTTCTTTCGAAAATGTAAGCTCAAGTATATTTAGAAAAACAATTTTTTTTCCGATCTTCATCCGAGAACAAGAAGTTAAAAAACTATTCAATTGTTTATTCACAAAAATTTTTTTTAACATTAAAAATCAAGTTTTTCGATCGTCGACTAACTTATTCAAAAGTTTAG
>JAPYZL010107528.1:0-16264 GCA_030522825.1 Platygaster orseoliae
AGATTATGAAGAATCAGAAAACTTTCTCAAAAGTCGTTTTGAAAAGTGCAAAACGATCGCTGGCACACACGGCTTGCATTCAGTTGAGCCAGGTAACAATTTCAATTTGAAAGTGAGAACATTCTCTTCTTCCTCTGATTTCAAAATTGTCAGCTTTTACAAGAATGAAAAATCAGGAAACAAACGCCCAATCAAAGAAAAATGATTGACAAAGTCAAGTTTTTTTATACTTGTATTGTAAAATCATTGAAAAAAACAACAAATTATTATTATAAACAATAAAGAACAAGGCCAAGTTGTAAAATTCAAGTGTCAACATGAACAAATACAAATTCTGAAATAAGTACTGCCCATAAGTGAATGTCAAAGTGCGCGCAGTAACAACGCGCGGGGCAGATTAAGAAAATTCGTTACACCTACAATTTTCATTTCTCCATTCCAAAATTTTGCACGCATATTGATAAACATTTTGAAAAAGTTTATCGAGAAAAAAATCGAAAAAAAATAGATCCAAGTTTGAAAAAAAAATGAATTTGTTTATAACAATGCTCGATATTTTTGTTAATAAAAACAACGGTAGGTGTGCTATAGTTTTTTTGAAAGCTTGTACGCCTAGGCACAATTAAGGTGCAGAGGGAACATTTTATCTTCAAAACTGTTTTAACAGTTTGCCATAAAAAAAAAAGTTTTTTTACAAACTATGAAACCTCAAAAAATCATATTTTGAAATTTTCAAGTATCACATTGAAAAAAAAAAATACTTGTCGATTATTTTCGATCTGAAAAAACGAAAAAAAAATATTTGGTTAAAAAAAAATTTTTGACTGTAAATCTCCCATAAAATGACCCGTATATATTTTAGAATTATAGACTTTTAGATTCAAAGTTGTGCAAATGTCTGAGAAAATTATATCTGGATTTTTTTTTTCATATTACTAGTACTTTTCGTATTTATTTATTAATAATGAAATTTCGGAGAATTTTTAGAATTCCAATTGATATAGATTTTCAGTGTTTTCATAGATTTTAGGGAAAATTAGATCTACATAAATTTTTAGTATTTTAGAGATTTTCGATATTTTTGTAATTTTGAAAAATTTTCCGAATTTTCCTAGATTTATAGAATTGGATGTTGTAGAATCTAATTTTCGATAGGTTTGTAGTATTTTTTGAATTTATGAGTTTTTTTAGCGTTTCCCAGTATTTCAAATATTTCTAATATTTTTATAGATTGATTTAAAATTTGACGCTCTGAAATTTCGAGTTTTATTAATTTCAAGTATTTTCTTCAATTAAAAAAAATTTCTTTCATAGATTTCTAATAATCATAAAATTGTCATGGATTTCCATACAGATTTTTAGAATTATACACTTTTGGATTCAAAGTTGTACAAATTTTTGAGAAAATTATATCTACATTTTTTTGTAATAATACGAGTATTTTTCGCATTTATTTATTAATAATGAAATTTTGAAGAATTTTGAGAATTCCAATTTCGATAAATTTTTGTTATTTTCATAGGTTTTTGGGAAAATTAGATGTACATGAACTTATAGTATTTTAGAGATTTTTTCTATTTTTATAATTTTTTAGGATTTTCCGGTATTTTTCATGATTTTTAGAATTGGATGTCGTAGAATTTAACTTTTGATAGATTTTCAATTTTTTTAAATGTAGTTTTTCTAAGGATTTAGCGATTTTTAAGGTTTTTAATATTATTTTTCAAAAATATTTAATGAAAATAACATATTTTAAATAATTTATTTTTAATTAAATGATTATTTTTAATTTGAGTAATTTTAAAGATTTCTAATATTTCTCTAGATTACTGTATACATTCTTCGAATTCGACGCTATGAAATTTAAATTTTTATTCATCATTGGAAAATTAGATATACATTATTTTATAGTATTTTAGATATTTTCCTTATTTTTGTAATTTTTAAGAATTTTCCATTAATTTTATAGATTTCTAGAATTCGATTTTGTAAAATTCAACTTTCGATATATAGATTTTCAGTATTTTTTAATGTAGTTTTGTTAATGATTTATTATATTTCAAGATTTTTAATATTATTGATCTATAATATTAAATGAAAATAATATATTTTAAATAATTTAAATATAATTAAATGATAATTTTTAATTTTAGTAATTTTAAAGATTTCAAATTATCCTCTAGTAATATTTTAATATTTTTTTTTTTTTCATAATTTAATATTTTATTCATGATGGGAAAATTAGATTTACATAAGTTTATATTATTTTAGAGATTTTCCTTTTTTTTTTTGTAATTTTAAAGATTGAACCTAACCTAACCTAACTAACATATCACAACTTATGTCAAAGCATGTGAAAACACTTTGTAAGACACATGTCAAGGAACGTAAGACACTGCTTAAGACACATGTCAAGGCACTTTGTAAGATACATGTTAAGGCACTATTTAAGACACATGTTAAGACACTATTAAAGATACTGTTAAGACAGAATTCAAGATACTTTGCAAGATAGTTGTAAGACACTGTTCAAAAGATTTTACAAAACAGTTGTAAGACATTGTTCAAGCCACTTAGTAAGACAGTTGTAAGATACTGTTTAAGACACCGCTAAAACAGTGTTCATAAAAGTTGTAAGACTCTATTAAAGATACTGTTAAGGCGGTGTTCATATCAGTTGTGAGACACTGTTCAAGACACTTTGTAAGACACATGTTAAGACACTATTAAAGATACTGTTAAGACAGAATTCAAGACACTTTGCAAGACAGTTGTAAGACACTGTTTAAGATACCACTAAAATAGTGTTCATAACAGTTGTAAGACAGATTTTCAATTTTCTGAAATGTAGTTTTTTCAAAGATTTATTATGTTTTAAGATTTTCAATATTATTAACCAAAAATATTTAATTAAAATAATTTATTTAAAATAACATAATCATATTGGAATTAATATTTTTAATTTTAGTATTTTTACAGATTTCAGATTTCGTCTTTTTTCTGAATTCGACTCTCTGAAATTTCCAGTTTTATTAATTTTTTATTTAACTTCTCGATTTTCGAATTTTTCAGGGCCAAGCCATCGATTCCGAGCATTTATCCGAATTAACCGAAGAAGAAATGGAAGTTTCTTTCCTTCAATCGCGCATTTGTGGCTTCGTTCAGTGGGATTTGAAATTCTTCATCCCGTTTTTCACGAGGCGTTTCACGCAAGAGGAGTTGAAGGACTGTAAATCGCAAATGACGGACCTCACGAATCAGTGGTACCAGGCTATAAGGATTAGCCCGGTCGAATCCGACGAGGAAACTTGCGCTACGTCTTCTACAGCGCAGTTGAACGAAAATTTCAGCGAGGTACCGAGCCAAGGTCACAACAAAAGGCATGAAAAAAGCGGGCAGTCGAGCGAAACAGTATTTTTTTGAGGTACTTTTTTGCTTTTTGAGCAAACGAATTTTAGGGCGTTTAATTAATTAAATACATAATAAGAATTAATAAATTTTTATTAATTAAATAAATTATAAAAAACTTTTTTAAGTTCTTAAAATTCATGTACGTTTCTTGAAATTCACGTTCATGTTCAAAATTATTATCCCAAATTCTTGAAATTCGTTTGCTCGTCAATATTAAAAACATAAATATAAATAAATTTGTGTTTATAGTCAATTTGTTGGTGCATGTGTTATTCAGGTTCTACATAAATAAGATAATTTTGTGATTTATCAACTGCAACAATGTGATATTTGGTTATTTTGAGTGCTATTTAGTTATTCCAGTCCATTGTTTTTACCATAAAAAATCATATTGTTATAAACAGAATTTCATCTACAGTCATGAATATATAAGTTTATTTTTGTCGATGTTTAAATAATGTCATGTTTATAAGTTTTTTTTAATAAATCAAGAATTTTATCTCTGTAACATAGTTGGAGTTTTTAAGTGTGTGATATGTAAATAAATGTTCGTTTCACCGATTTTGCCATGCATTGTCCACAATGTAAAAGTTTTTTCATGACGAATAAACTTATATTTTTGGGAAAACTTGGATTTATTTATCATAATTTTGATTTCAATTTCTTTGCTGGGATTTGGTTTTTATAAAAAATTTAGTATGATTGTTAAAAAGATTAACTATACAAGTATTTATTTATATGATTTATATTTTCCATTTTCAAGAAAAATTTTGTTCTTGAATTTCTTGAATTTAGTTTTTCAAACTTTTTTAGTAATATTCCTTGCCTTTAATATAAAATCAATTTTGTGCTGGAATATTAATTATTAATTCATTATTAATTTTTTTTTATTTCTATGGATAAATAAAATGAGTTAGCGATTATCTACTAGAAATTTATTTTGAAAAAATTACTTATTAATAGTGGAAAATGGGATAAGGAATAATTATAAAAGTTTTGCACTAAAAATAAGTGATTTAATGTGTTCCCATTAGTAAAATTTCCAAATTCTAAAAACATTTTAATTCCCAAGGAAAATTTTCTCCTTGGATTTCGTGGATCTAATTTTTTAAATTATTTAGCAATATTCCTTGCCTTAAACAAAAAATGAATTTTATCCTGTAATATTCATTATTAATTCATTAATAATAGTGCCCTTTTTTATTTAATATCAGTAAATAAAATTAATTAGCGATTATCTAGTAAAAAATTTTTATTTAAAAAAAACTACTAATTAAAAAAAGGTTTGCACTAAAAATTAGTGATTTTATTATGTCTATTAATGATTTATTATGTTTCAATTCGTAAAATTTCCAAATTCTAAAAACGTGTATTTAGTTATAATAAAATTTTGAAAGATTTTTAGAATTCCAATTTCGATAGATTTTTGGGAAAATTATATGTACATAAATTCGTAGTATTTTACAGATTCTTGCTATTTTTGTAATTTTCAAGGATATTTCAGTATTTTCGTGGATTTCTAGAATTTGATAACGTCGAATTCAATTTTTGATGGATTTTTAATATTTTTTTAATATTAATGAGATTCGCTGGAAATGTATTGTATTTTTAAATATTTCTAATATTTCTATAGATTGCTTCTGAATTTGACACTCTAAAATTTCGAGTTTTATTGATTTCAAGTATTTTCTTCAATTTTTAAAAAAATATGTCTTTCATAGATTTCTATTAAATCATAATATTTCCATATGCATTCCTATACAGATTTTTAGAATTATACCCTTTTGGATTCAAAGTTGTAAAAATTTTTGACAAAATTATATCTACATTTTTTTGGAATAATACGAGTATTATTCCCATTTATGTAGTAATAATGAAATTTTGAAGGGTTTTTATAATTCCAATTTTCATAAATTTGCAGTATTTTCATAGATTTTTGGCGAAATTCGATCTACATAAATTTTCAAATCATACAAATTTTTGAGGCATTATATCTATATATGTTTTTTGAATATTTCGAGCTTCCATTTATTATTTTTATCATCATCATTGGTTTTCCGCAAAAATCTTCAATTATAATGTACTATCAATAATATATAATTAAAAAATAAATATAAAGTTAAATAATAAAAAAAAGTTAAATAATATAGAATATATAGTACATATAATCAATGATGTATAATGTTTACATCAATTACCCATGTATTATTATAAAATAAAAGAAAAAATAATAATACTTGTTAAACACCGATTGCGCTTCCATCACACGAACAATTATAAACATTCGCATGGCCTGGGAGAACGCGAGAGTAGAAATAAAAGAAATGGGAAATGGAATTAGCATGAATGTGCAGAAATTCCTGCGATGCCTATTGGCAGTTGTGTCGAATGTCCTAGCTAAGAGTACAAGTGAGAAAGGAATTGTTCGGACGTTAATGGGAAGAGAGAGACAGGTGTAGATACCGGTTACCCTCTCCGAGCTCCGAAACGGAGCATCGACTCTACTGATTGCCGACTTGGCGAGCTCGTCAGTTATACTCCCCGTCTTCCCGTATGACCCAGGCGTGAAAAAAACCCCAAGGGTCACGAAAAATAGTAGATTGTTGCATGCTATGTCGAGATAAACATTGACTGAACGCGCTACATAATATTCCGTCTCAATTTCACCTCTCGTTTAGGTTAGGTTATGGAATTTGAATTGTAGAGTTATAATCTATACTATATTAAATTATTACAATTAATATTATAAATAAAACATTACATATAATAAAAAAAAAGAAATATTAAATATTAATATTATACGATTTTAAACTAATATATTAATATAATAAGCTAATACACTAATATATTAATATAATAAGAAATATAATCTTAAATTATAGAATTGTGAAATTTTGCTGATTATCAGTAGCGATCTTTTTTTAGCACTTTTTTAAAAATGAAGAATTTTTAGTAGATAATCTTATTAGAAATAAAAATCTTTAAACAAACTAAATTTACAAATACTAAAAATGTATTGAAATTGAATTCCTCATCATCGAATTCTATAAATCTAGGAAAATACCGGAAAATCCTTCAAAATTTTAAAAAATAGCGAAAATCTCTAAAATACTGTAAATGTATGTATATCTTATTTTCCCAAAAATCTATGAAAATACTGAAAATTTATCGAAATTGGAATTTTCGAAATTTCATTACTTATAAATAAATGCGAAAAATACTCGTATTATTCCAAAAAATGTACATATAATCTTCTCAAAAATTTGTACAGCTTAGAATCTAAAAGTGTATAATTCTAAAAAACTGTATAGAAATGCATGAAAATATTATGATTAATAGAGATCTATGAACGAAATATTTTATAAAAAATTGAAAAAAATACTTGACATCAATAAAACTCGAAATTTCAGAGCGTTAAATTCAAAATTAATCAATAGAAATATTAGAAGTATTAAAAAATACTGTATAATTCTAACAAATCTCATAAATATTGAAAAAATGCAAGAAATCTATCAAAAATTGAATTGTAGAAATCTACGAAAATAGCGAAAATCTCTAAAATACTACAAATTAATGTGAATCCTATTTTCCCCAAAATCAATGAATATACAGAAAATATATCGAAATGGCATTATAAAAATCCTTAAAAATTGGATTATTTATAAATAAATGCGAAAAATGCTAGTAAGCTCGAAATATTTAAAAAAATGTCGATATAATTTTCTCGAAAATTTGTACAACTTTGAATCCAAAAGTGTATAATTCTAAAAATCTGTATAGAAATGCATGAAAATATTATAAATAATAGAAACCAATGAAAAAAATGTTTGCTAAAAAGTTAAAGCAAATACTTGAAATCGATAAAACTCGAAATTTCAGAGCGTTAAATTCAAATGCAATCTAGAAAAATATTAGAATATTTAAAAATACTAGAAAATTCTAAAAAATCTCATAAATATTGAAAAAATTTTAAAAATCTATCAAAAATTGAATTGTACATTATCAAATTCTAGATATTCACGAAAAGACTGAAATATCCTTGAAAATTACAAAAATAGCGAAAATCTCTAAAATACTATACATTTATGTAGGTATAATTTTCCCAAAAATCTATCGAAATTGGAATTATGAAAATCCTTTAAAATTTCATTATTAATAAATAAATGGGAAAAATACGAGTAAGCTCGAAATATTTAAAAAAACATATAGATATAATGCCTCAAATAATTTTATGATTTGAAAATTTATGTAGATCTAATTTTTCAAAAAATCTATAAAAATACTGAAAATCTATCGAAATCAAAATTATAAAAACCCTTTAAAATTTCATTATTATAAATAAATAAATGGGAAAAATACTAGCAAGCTCGAAATATTAAAAAAAACATCTAGACAGAATTTTCTTAAAAATTTGTACAACTTTGAATCCAAAAGTGTATAATTCTAAAAATCTGTATAGAAATGCATGAAAATTTTATAGTTATTAGATATCTATGAAATAACTGTTTTCTAAAAAATTGAAAACAATACTTGAAATTAATAAAACTCGAAATTTCAGAGCGTTAAATTCAAATTAAAAAATACTAGAAAATTCTAACTAATCTCGTTATTATTAAAATTCCATCAAAAATTTAATTCTGCATTATAAAATTCTAAAAATCTACAAAAATACTGAAATATCCTTGAAAATTACTAAAATAGCGAGAATCTCTCAAGTACTATAAATTTATTTAGATCTAATTTTCCTAAAAATCAATGAAAATACTGCAAATCATAAAAATTTGAATCCTAAAAATCTGTCTCAATTTCATTATCAATAAATAAATGCGAAAAATGCTAGTGAGCTTTAATTTTAAAAAAATATAGATATAATTCCTTGAAAATTTGTATGAAAATCTATCGAAAATTGAATTCTATAAATCTACAAAATACCAAAAAATCCTTTAAAATTACAAAACTAGCGAAAATCTCTAAAATACGCCTGTAAATTTTTAAATCTATCACAAATAATAGAAAATCACGAGCACGTAGTAGAAAATCAACAATTTCATTAGTTCAATATCATTTATTTATATTACTAACTAAAAAAAAATTTTATTTCAATAAAAAGTCGATTGTCATTTGAAAGCAAGGAATATTTATAAAAAAGTTAAAAAATGCAAGTTGAGAATATTTTTATTTAAGATTAAGACGTTTCCCAAATACACACATTAAATTTTCGAAATCTCCAAACAAATCCCAAATGAAATTTTTCCCTTTGCATTTTTTGATTTCACTCGAAAAAAAATTTTTTTTGCAGTATTTCTCACTTTCTACCAAAAATCAATGTTATCCTAAAATATTCTCTTATATAGTGAATTAACAATATTAATATAAATAAATGACATCGAACTAACAAAATAATTAATAATTGTTCCTAAAATTTTGAGGGAATTTCCCTTATTTTTAGTTCCAATTTTTTCTCTTTTCAATCATCATTCCACCTAAATAATTTTTAACCCAAAATTCATCTCGAACACCAGAAAATCACGAATATTTTACCAGAGCACAATAAATAACCGTGCAACGGAATTGCATGCATAACGATTGTGCTGAAACAGCAATAATTCATTTCTCCGTACAACTACTACGCAATTCCAGAAATCATTCAAAAACGTCATCAGCGATTCCCAACAAAAAAGTGGCCCTCCAAAATTCGCAACCGGAACAAAATCCGTTCCCCCTCTCCTCCTTAGGGCCCAGTAAGGCCCAGCGAACCAAACATCACCGGGGCCCGCTAGTCAAAAGAAATCGGTCACTCGCGGGGCCAGTGTACGACGGTCAGTCCCAAAAGTGAGGGCCCGGTGACACGCGAAATCTCGTTGAAAAGTTGATAATTCGGGCCCCAGAAGAAATTGAGTCCCCGGAATACTCGGCAGTGCCGGAGAGCCGCACCTTCGGATTCCGTGGGTATATACTCGAGTCAGCCGAGCAGAGAGAGAGAGAGAGAGAGAGAGAGAGAGAGAGACGAGGGGGACAAATTCCTCGGGTATAACGTGTATAAGGCTCGCTACCGCCGCATACCTTCTTCTGCTCAGGTGAGAGAGGGGAAGGCGCTGGGGGCAGGTAGGGAGAGGAGGGGGAGGGGCGGGAGGTGAAAGAGAGAGGCAGAAGAGGCAAGAAATCTACCACAAGACAGTGCCCGTGGCATCGGTGAAGGCGAGGTGACGACGGGAGAGGAGGAAAAAGGAATACATCGGCCATAATTGTCTGGAATCGGGCCGAATGGTGTTGTGGCAGCTGCTGCGCGAATTCGTGGGCCCGGATCTAAGTTTAATTGCGCGAGTGAGAGTGCAACATGTCGCGGTTGTTGTGAGCCAAGTGCGGGATTCGATAATGGCGGGTTTCGCGAGGTGAAAAGCCTGTGGGAAGAAAGCAGCAGCGAGGAAAAAGAGGAAGAAAAATGCGGGGCGTCAACAACCAAGACACGGCGACCCCGTACTGCCGTTGCAGGGTGCTGTATTTGGGCAGCTCGGTGCCGCACACGAGCAAGGAGGGCCTGCTCGGTATCCAGGAGCCGCTGCGCGAGCTGTACCCGGAGCAGGGCGCCCTGGGTACACGTGGCATCGACTCCTGGCTGAGCGTCTGGAGTAACGGGCTGCTGCTGGAGAACATGGACGAGAACCGCAAGAAGGTCACGAGGTTCTTCCCGATCGAGGCGCTTCACTACTGCGCGGCCGTGCGCCACGTGAAAGGCGGAAGCGGCGAGGCCTCGGCAACGCGGTTCCTGCCCCTGGACTCGCCGTTCGCCCGGACCCCGAGCGCCAACCACCCGCCCCTGTTCGCGGCCGTGCTCCGGCGCACCACCGGCATTAAGGTCCTCGAGTGCCACGCTTTCATCTGCAAGCGCGACATGGCCGCCAACGCCCTGGTCAGGTGCTGCTTCCACGCGTACGCCGACAGCAGCTACGCCAAGGGCCTCGAGCCCAACGGCAACAGCGCCGGCAACGTCTCTAATGGAGGCGGCAGCCTCTACCACACCCTCGGCGGCTCCAGCACCGACCTCGTCAACAGGTACAACGGCACCTCCCCGCCGACCCCCGACGACGCCGCCAGCATCTACAACGGCCCCAACGAGAACCACAAGGTCTGGATCCGCGCCCGGGACGAGATGGACGGCATCTACCAGCAGGCCCACGGCACCATACGCAGCACCAAAGGCCACAGGCCCCGTCAGCTCGTCGCCCCGCCGTCCCCGCCACCGCCGCCGCCTCCGCCCCCGGCCCAGCAGCAACCCCTGCTCCTCGAGGAGTGCAACAAGGCCAACAAGAAGGCCAGCAAGAAGCTCAAGAAGCTCAAGACCCGCTCCCTCCACGAGCAAGCCATCCAGCACCATCACCCATCCATACCCATCCAGGCCATCTACGCCAACGGCCATCACACCCTCGGCCATCACCCCCCGGTCCGCCAGCAGCACCACCTCCTGCCCCCGAGCAGTCGTTCCATCGCTGGAACTCTTGCTCGTCCTGCCCCCGTACTCCTCGTACCCGCCACCACCCTCCCAAGGAAGTCCCGGGGCATGAGGCCCGCGGCACCTCCAATTCTACCGGTGTATGCCCCGATTCCCGTGGTGCCGCCGCCACCGCCCCCGATGTTCAACACCCCCATGCGAGGGGCCCGCAGGCCCATTCACGTTGACCTTGAGCAGAGGTCCGAGGGTCTGTCCAGGAGGCTCGCCGCGTCCCACGCGGATTTACTTAATGCTGAGGGACACCAGCAGCAGAGGTCATCACCGGATAGTCCCGACAACGATTCCCGTTTCGGGACCGGGATTTACAGGCGCAAGGGGCATCTCAATGAAAGGGCCTTTTCGTATAGCATCAGGGCCGAGCATCGCAGTCGGAGTCACGGAAGTCTGTCGTCCCTTGGGTTCCAAAATGGCGGGAGTAATGGGAATAAGGACGAGAACGTCGCTCAGATGGTTGCTGGGCTTCATATTGATGACAGCCCTGAACGTGTTCAGCAGACGCATACCAGGCTCGCGAACCCTATCTATCATCACCACCAGCCGCAGCCGACGTTTAAGCCGAGGCCACGTTAAGGTTTTGGGTGTCGATGGGGTTTGTGTTGATGACGGCCCTGAACGTGTGCAGAAGAAGTGGGCACTATTTATGAACACCATCAGTTGTAGCCAATGTTTAAGGGGTTAATTTTGGGTTTGAGAGATGTGCCTCAAGTTCCAAACGTTTATGAAATGAGGGAAAATGAGATAATGTGTTATTTCACTAGTGGGAGAAAGTGGGCTTTTCCGCATGGTGTTGGATGAAAATGGTCTTTTGTTTCCACGCGTGAATAGAATGAAAAATGATGAGGAACGTTTATGAAATGAAGGAAAATGAGATAATGTATTACTTCACTAGTGTGGAAAAGTGGTCTTTTCCAAACGGCGTTGGATAAAGTTGATTTTCTGGATAATTTCAATTATTATGGGTTATTTTGATTACTAGGGAGAAAAAGACAGTTTTTGTTTCGTTTTCGTTTATTTTTAAACGTTTGGAACTTTATAGACACGTTGTAGGAATGTGGATATGTTGTTGAGAAAATTTGTGTGTGTTTTTTTTGCTCGTTGTTTGGTTGTTGGATTGTGCTGGTGGTGAGGGGTGTTTTTTTTTATTTTAGGGAAGAGATTGTGATTTTAATATTTGTGACAAGTTTTTTGGGGGATGGGGATTTTTAGGGGAATTTCGGATGTGATGAATGAAGTTTTTAGAGAGTCTAGAAGTTTTGGATGGAATATCTAGTTTTTTGAGTTTCTGAGTTTTGTAGAAATTTGTTTTTTTGTATTATTGTATTTTGAAGGAATTAGATAATGAAGAAAATGTACAAAAATTTGGTATTATTTTGTGGAATTCTCGACATTTTTCAGAATTATTGAGATTATTTATGATTTTCAATGGTTTTTTTAAATTTTTAAAATATTTCTCGAGTTTCGAATATAATATAAATTATTTATAGCTTATGTATTTTATAAAAATTTTGCCAACTTTTTATGATTTTTCGTTGTTTTTTAGATTTGTATTGAAAAATAGAGAAAATGTATAAAAATTTAGCAATTTTTGTGGAATTCTAGACATTTTTCAGAATTATTGACAGTCTTTGTGATTTTTAAAGTTTTTTTATATTTCTAAAATATTTCACGAATTTTGAATATAATGTGAATTATTTAAAGTTTTTATATTTTGTAAAAATTTTGCCAACTTTTTATGATTTCTCGTAGTTTTGCAGATTTGTATAGAAAAAGAAAAAAATTATTATCTGTATATTAAAAATTAATAAAATTTCGTACATTTAATGAAATTCTTGAAAATTATCAGAATAATTGACAGTCTTCATGATTTTCAATATTTTGACTATTTTTTTCGAATATGATACAAACTATTTTGAATTGCATTTTTTTGTAAAAGTTTGTCCAACTTTGTACTCAATTTTTTCGTAATTTTTAAAAATTGTTCAAGTTTGTCAGATTTTTATTCACAAATGGAATAAATTATTATGCATATTTCGAAAAAATTTGTTAACGAACACAGTTTACAAAAATTTATAAATATTCTGTTTTATTCAAAAAACTTTTCTTAGTTATTGGGAATCTTTTAAATTGTCAATGTTTTATCAATTTTTATAAACCTCAAGAATATGAAACATAATATAATTTTTTTTTTATTTAAAATTTGTTTAACGTTTCAGAATTTTCTTTTTTTTAAATACTATTCATGTTGTTCAGATTTTATTAACATTTCTTGAAATCCTACAAAGTTTACGAACATTATACGAAATCTTTAAATTTTTTCATATTTTACAACATTTTTTCCAATTTGTTGTAATTTTTAATACTCTTCAAGTTTCACAGATTCTTACCAAAAAATTCAAAAACACAATTACTCGTATTTCGAAAAAACATTTTTCATTCATTTTTAAATAATTAGTTATAAATTATACTAGCAATTTTTCGATAAATTCTGATAACAAATTTCAATTTCTCAAATTTTAAAAAACCTCATCATTATTCTAAAAATTATGAAATTCTTGATTTTAAAATCAAAAATTCAGAATATTAAAATTCACACGATTCACTGAATTCAGGAAAACACAAAATTTCTTACTCAACTTTTTGTTACAATTTTCTGAATTTTCAAAAAAATTACAAAAATTTTGATGATTTTTGGGAAACTTCAAGTTCAAAAATTCATAAAATACGTAATTTTTTCAAAATATTCTATAAAAAAAACAATTCAATTTTGTCATTCTTCGAATTATTTTGCAGCCTTAAATAATACAAAAATTGTTTTGTTTAGAACAATAAAATTTTCATTTATCACATTAACGAACAAAAATTGAAAAAATCACACTCACAATTTTGCACTAATCTTAATCCCGCTCCCTTGCATTTATAGAATACAATATACGTGCCAGAAAAAAAAACGGTTTTCATTATCTGTACTATATAATCTACTATTAATTTATACGTAATAACCGTGGAAAAAAATTGTACACTCCGATACAAATTTTTTTATAATTTCGATAAGGGACTCACAAAAATTACATTTTTTTTAGTACGATAATAAAAGCACGAAAGTTTCGCTGGATACTATAGAATCATAATTTTATATTATTCATAACTTTTTTATTTATCACAAGAAATTAGTCATGTTTCCCAAAAAAAGTTAGATTTACATTTGCAAATACATTTCCAAAATTGTTATAAACAAATTGTGCCATGTAATATGCAACGGGATATTTTTTCAAATCTTCTTCAAAATGCAAAAAAAAACTAAATTCAAATTATTTCTAAGAATTCGTATAAGAATGTGCCAATGAGTCTTATAATAATATTGTTCACAATGTGGCATTGTTTATTAAAAAAGGTTATCATGTTATATGGAAATGTATAAAATTATTCATATACGTGGAGATATTGTTAGAATAACACTTTATAAATGACTAGATTTGTATTGGCACATTTCCATACAACCGATTTATTAGTTAAGAAATAATTATTTTAATAAGCGATGTATATATACACGTAGATAAATAATTTTGCTATTATTATATGAAATTGTGTATATTTCTAAAACTTTTCATGATCTGCAATAAAAAAACATGTTTCGAATTTACGTCGTTTTTTTCCCTTGACGTACAATGTACTATTTAAATATTTCAAAGTGTGCAAGTTTGGAAAAGGAATTATTCTGCAGTTCATTGATTTTTCTGGTCGTCAACTAGAGAAAACAACATGGAATCAGCGAAGGTAATACAAGAAAATCGAGAAAGTTGAAGTTGATTGTGCAATCGTAATTTGTGAATTTTTCTGCAAGCTGAGAGAAGGTAATTTGTTGAGATTACTGAACATTGGAAAGTTTTTTAATAGAAGATGAGTTCTGGGAAGATCTAGAAATTTGTAGGAAGTTGCATGAATATTCAGGGAATTTGAAATATATCCTTGATTTATTTTCAGTGAAGAAAATTTACAGAGTTTTGGGAAATTTAAGAATTTTGAAATTTCTGAAGTTCCAAACGTTGAAAATTAAAAAAAAAATTTTCTATCATTCCTAGTAAATAAATTAATGCATAATTATTGATATTTAATAAAACAAATATTATTCAACGTTTATCATTATTTTTAATTTTAACCATGGGTGAAATTATTGAAATTTTTTATCATGTTTATCGAAATTTGAAATTAAAAAAAAAAATTTTTCCTTAAAATGTGTATACACCTTTTAGGATAATTTTATGATTAATAATAACAAAAAATTTTTCTCACTCGAAAATTTGTGACAAACATCCTCATGTATTTCGTAAAATGAACTTGGAAAGTAATGAAAAACTTAAAAATTATTTCCAGTACAAAGTCTTTCCCGTTTTTCACATTCTTAATCTCAGTATCAGCCTCGACTTTTATCAACTGCTCTTAAATACCGGTCTTTTTGACCTTTCAGAGCTATAAATAACGACAAAAGGTGAATCTCTCCACGTTTTTTGCAATCCATATTTCACGGTTTTTTATTGCAGATTGGCAAATGTGTTTTTTATTATTTCCAATTTTGAAGGTAACGTAAGTTTGAAAAAGTTTACATTTTTTTCTGTGTTGAAATCCTTGAATTACGAGTACAAGTTTTTTTATTAAAAATAAATTGGACATTGATACAAATTACATGATAAATTGAATTTATTAGATGTGAATTCGATTTGAAAAATTTGATTGGAATGATATGTTAAGTAAAGGTAATAAAAGAAAAGGAAATTTTCAAGTTTAAAATATAATTGTGATATTTGATGTTTTATTAAATGTGCATAATGAAAATAAATATATTTATTGCTAATTGTAACGTAATATATGAAAAATTAAAATAATATAGTAGATTTTTCTGGAATATAGTTTTATTGAATTAAATTTTTGTTGGAATCGTCAATTTTTCAAAGTTTTGAAGACTCGTAGATTTTTACTAAAATCTTTGAAGTTATCAATGATTTTTGTAGAGAATAATTTTTTTATTTCTTGAAAATTCAAAGACCTCAACACAGTTTTTGTAGTTTCACGAAATTTTGAAAAATAGGGGAGAGTGGGGCGAATCGTTACAGTTTTTTGTAAGCGTAATATTTTTTATCTGCGATGATAATTGTCAACCATGTTTTAAATTGTTTTAAAGCCTGTTCTTTTGCGCAACTTGTGATTATACACACTTAGCAGTAGGACAAATACGAAAAAAGTTATATCGATATTACCGAAGTGTCGAAAAAATGGCAATTCAAAAAGTGTGGGGCGAATCGTTACACTTGCTTTTTTCCAATTTTGAGGCGCTGAAATCAAAAAATG
>JAPYZL010107529.1:0-13744 GCA_030522825.1 Platygaster orseoliae
AACTTCTTTGTTTTTGAGTTTTGCAAAAAGTGGTAAAGGACTTTTCGACTCGAAATTGAAAAAGAAATTCAGGATTTTTTTTTATCGCGGACTTTGAGACACCCTGTATATTTCAGAAATGTTACATGATAAAAATTTTACAATTTTGTAACTGCCAGAGAATGCAGTAGACTATATTAATTGATGCAAATTTACCATAACTACTTATTGAATTGAAAATATTGTTTGATTTTACTTGATAAATAAAAAAAGAGGATTGCAGGCAACATTCTCGTTGATGTGCAGTAATTTTTTTTTTTATTCCAATACAATAATGTATTTCAATAAATTTATATTCCTGTAAATAACAATTTTCTTCTATAAATTTGAATTTTTATTGAATTTTTTTTTCTAAAAAATTTTTTTTCTAATTTTAAACACCAAAAATAAAAATTTTTTCAGAAAAATTGTCATCTATTGAAATGTAAATTAATCGAAGTACATTTTATTGTGTTGCGTTGGAATAAATAAAAAAATAAATAAATAAATACACATATGCATTCACGTGAGTGTTTATCTGTAATCTTCTTAATTCATTTATCGAGTAAAATTGAACAAAATTTTAAATTGAAGAAGTAGTTACGGTAAATTTGCATCAATGAATATAGTTTACTGCATTCTCTGACAGTTATAAAAATATAAAATTTTTATGATGTAATAGTTCTGAAACATCATTTCACTGTAAAATGAGAGGATTATTCTAAAATAACTAATTTTAAGTTGAACGATTGAAAAATCAGGGTAAATTTTTTTTCAATAAAGAATTTGATTTTAAATATCATTTATCATATACATACAATAAAGAAAATGATAAATAAATAAAGTACCTTAATTTGTATCGAAGCATGCGAAATTTTGATTAATCATTACCTGTGATGATGATTTTAATTTTGACAGAATTCATCAAAATATCGAGACCAGATATTTCCAAACTTGAAATCGCTACTTTGATTGATTTAAATTTATGACCTTAATTACTTCCAATTAAATCATTTCTGTCATTTCTGTTTAGCTTTTATTTTGAAGATTTGATTAGAAAAATCGGTGTTTAAGATTATTGAGGGATAAAATTTTTAATTCTTGAATTATAATTAATAAATAAAAATTCAATTGTTATTTCATATAAATTTACTGATACAAATGTTGCTATACCTAACTATTCATGCAAAAACCTCTTAAGCATATAAATTTGTTATTTATATGGTATTTTCTTATGTTTATTAAACATCATAACTGAAGTTTACAAAATAAATTGTCGGAAATCACTATAAAAATTTATATAAGTTTAGAAAATAAGATTTGGTCAGTATCAGTCAATTGACAGTTTACCAAAAAATATCCATATAGGTACCCCAAAAAAACATTTTAATGTAAAATTTGGAGGTGAGGGCTCTCGTCACAAAATGTTACTAACAAAAAAACCCCAAATCTTTCACATGCGCTCAGTAAGGGCTTAAATTCATTTGAGTGATAAATGCTATAAAGTTGTACATGAAAATTTTTCTAATAAAGGTTCTATACATTGAAATTACTAAAAGATGATACGTGCTACTCTACTTTTAGTAAATTTGGACTCGAGCATTTCCAGTCACTCGCCTATCCAGTTATACTGACAAATCATTATTTACAAAACTCGAATTTAGCATTTATAACTTTGAAGTGCTTTGAAGTACGCAGAACAAACGTTTCTTGAAAATTTCTCTAATATAATTGAATACAAAATTATTATAATTCAGAAGCACAGAGATAAAGTATATTATTTGCAATTAATAGCAGTGCGAATAAAATAGTATTCGTAAACACTTGTTACTAGAAGCAAGGGGAGGAAATGGGTGGTGCTTATGAAGTAATTAACATTTATGCAAAGTCTTCATCACGAAGATTGTCATTATTGCAAGTCATAAAACTGGGCAGGTGAGTGACTGGAAATGCTCGAGTCCAGATTTGCTAGATGCAAAATTGCACGTATCATCTTGTAGTAATTTAAATGTATAGAACATGCATAAGAAAAATTTTCATGTACAACTTTATAGCATAAATCACTCAAATGAATTTAAGCCCTTACTGAGCGCATGCGAAAGATTTGGATTTTTTTTGTTAGTAACATTTTGAGACGAGAGCCCTCACCTCCAAATTTTACATTAAAAATGTTTTTTGGGGTTTTTTTTACTGTACCTAACAAAGTTGATGTAACCCTCCCTCTCCCCTCATTTAGTAACGACTCGCAACACATAGTTTCAATCATTTTACCAAATAATTCATCAACATTTTAACACTTATGCAACTCATGATACATTTCAATAGAAGAGTTCTGAACTTTGACAAAAGAAAGAAACACATCAAGGTAGAAAATCAAAACGATGAGAAATGCATCACACGCGCGACGTTTGATATTTATTTACTTTTTTCCCCGTTATCAATACTTAGGGTTCGCAATCAGTTGACAATGTCCGGTCTCACTCGCGTCAGTCACACGTACATCAGATTCGCTGGCGAGTCAACGGCGAAATCGAAAGCGCGAAACACCAAGCATTATTTCCGGTGCTGAAATCGCGTTAGCTCCTTTCGATATGTCGAAAAGTCACGAAGCACGTGCGATTTTTCTCGTCAGTGTCATTTACTTTTGCATCGTTGACGCTTTCGTGTTGAAATTGCAGGGCCAGTGCAATAAAAGAGTGTACGAATGTACTAGGTAAGTTTCACTATATTTTCTCAATTACTAATTTTTAATGAACGCCATTTGGAAATATTTTGGCAAGAAAGTTTTTCAAACGTTTACAACTAAACTGAAAAATAAGTTTTTGCATGTTCTTTGTAGTTAAATAAATAATTGGCGCTGTAACATCTGGTCTTTGCTGTAAAGTAGCCATCCATTGTTTTCTGATGAGTGCAGTTAGAATCGCTATGATTAAGTAATTTATTTATTTATAAAAAAACTTTTAGGAGGTTTCCTTCTTGCACTATTCTGTCTTCAATGTTTTTTTTCGTTTTGAAACTTTGAATTTCGAAAAAATATGCGCTCTCTGCTTTCAATTGTTATTATATTCCATTTAGCTGATAACTTGAATGTTTTCTTTGCTGTTTGTCTAAACGTTTTCTTATCATCTTCATAATTTTTTCAGAAACGTCATGTTTAGTGTTTTTGTGTCAAATAAATATGGGTGTTTTAAGTTTGCATGGAAAATGTATCATTTATAGATAAAGTTGATGTATATAGGAGGTCAAGAAGACGTTATATCAAATTTTTACATAAAATGTTCAATGTCAGAAAATGATAAAAATATAGCGATAATTTTAAGATAATTAAGCGTTGGTCTCTAAGATAACAAATATTAAAAGTTATAACTTTAGTATTGAAGAATATTGGTATTTTGGTGGTGTTAAAAATCTAAGAGATGATTTCACGTAATTACAAACTAATTTTTATACAAAAAGAGTAAATTCCAACTTTCGAAACAATGGAAAAAATGTTTCAGATGTTTCTGTTAGGCAGATTATAACTTATTACAACCATTAATTGTTTTGCTTCGCTGACTTATTAAAATGACTTCTTTTAAGCAAATATTACAGAGCAGATCTGTACTTCATATGCATGAATTGCTACTATGCTACTATAAATTTTCTATATTTCTTTATGATTATTTTATGGTGTTTTTAACAATCTATTGTCAAATGATGGAAACAGCAACTTTTCAAGTCTGTAAAGTTCATTCGCACTTCCTCTTTTATTCGAAACGTTTGAAGAGAGGAAGAAGACTCGTTTTCAGACTGGTTTGGTAAAAAGGAATGTAATCTTGAATTATGGATATTGCGCGTTTATATATATACCTACACCACTCGATTGTGCGAATATCCTTTGCACTCACTTTCATTCTCCTACCTTGCGGACCCTGTAGAATCGCATAAACAATCAGTCTGATGAAAAGTAGACAGATATATGCCCCACTTTCTGCCAAGTTTCGTTTGGCACAAGAAGAAAAGGACAAAATGGAAAGCGCAGAATGAAAAATGTTTCACACAAATTGGTCGAAAGAAGAACAAAAAAGTATATTGTGAATGAAAAAAAATTCATACTAAACATTCTATTTTTATGCATATTTTTTGGTTTCTTTTGAGTTCTGTTTTTAAACAATAAGTTTTTTTGGAAATAAAACAAAATACAATTTTTGTAGGGGAAAGGGTCATGAATCAAAATTCAGCAAGTTATATTGAACCTAGGAATAATTTCAAAAAATTCCTAGATTCATTCCAAAATTTGACGTTTGCTTAAAAAGTTTTGAGTATTTTTTATTGCAGTTTAAAAATGATGAGCTAAAGGAAAATTTTTTTAATCTTTTATTTCAAATCATGATATCAATATCAGAAAATAACAGAATACTTTTCGTTTCTATCGACCTTATCTGGACAGTGGCGATATCTGAAAGTGGGTGAGAAATTGATATTGACACTTTTGCATCGGTTTTCTCTAATTGCAGCTTACATAAACGCAGTAGTCTACGTTGATGTAATGTTTTTTCATAACCTTGTGCAAATTTGCTTTATCTCGAGATAATCAATTGATGGACTCACTCTTTTCGTCTTCGAGCATCTTTACTAAAATCTGATACTTTGAAGGAATTGCACTATCTATTTATTATTATTTATTTGAAAGCGAAAAATTGATGAGTGCGTGGTATACATGCGAAAACATATGGAAGAATCATAAAAAGTTGCCATAACATCATTAGCTCTTTCATTTTAATTAATAACATCTTAATGGATTGTCTAGAGAAACTTTTTCCTTGCAGCTGTCGCGCTTTTTGACACGGCTGACGAGGGTATATATTTTTCCGGAGGAATAAGTTTCGAGCTTGCCATTTTCGCAGTAATCTATCCTCTTGGCCACGTCACCACCCCTCTCTCCCTAAAATCAATCGATTTTCTTTCAATTGCTTACTTTTCTCCCTAAAATACGTTCAGAAAGACAATCTGACAGAATCTGCAAATGGAGTTGTTTCAGTGCCAGAAAATATTTTCGTTTCGGAAAAGGAGATGACGTGTATCAGAGGGAAAGACTTGTAATATTTAAGTCAGAGGCGCCGGAACCAAATTTTTTTTGGGAGGCCAAAAACTTTGTTTATATATATATATACCTATAATTCGATTGATCATTATTGTTTTAACTTTATCACTTTATTTTATTGTAACATATATACTGTTGAATTATTACACGAATATAAAAATGACAATAATATTTAGATCGAAATAAATGTGTAAGTTTTAATAATTATTAAAAAATTATTATAATTTATTATTTGACTTTATTTATAATAATTAAAAATCGATTAAAATTCAATCGATCGACTGATTTCTTCAATATCCTTAAATTATACTCGAAATCCTCACTGAAAATTTCAACTTGGGAAGATTTAAAAAATTTCATTAGGGCCTTTTACAAATTTTTAAAATCTTATACGTTGCTCTGATAAGATTTCAAAAAACTTAGAAGAAATTCCAGAGTCTTCTAGGTTTTTTGAAAACCTACAAGCGCAAATTATAAAATTTTCGATAACTTATGTAGCTTACTCTTCAGATTTCAGAAAACATGGAAGAATTTGTTGCCTCATAAGAATCTAATGAATTTCAAATGAAATATCGCAAATATTATAAAGTTTTTTGGAATCTTATAAGATCTAGAATAACAAGGAAAATTGCGTAAAATTAAAATTTTACTTCACTTGAAAGTGAAGTAAAAGTTATATACTAACAATTTTATACCATGCAAAAATATTTACACTTTAGGAGAATAAAATAATGCAGTCTACAGCAGTTTTTGTGTGTTTTTTTTATATATGACCATTGTTTGTGTTTTGAGAAATTTTTATGTTCCCGAATCTCGAGAAACTTTGAAAAACGTTTTTAATTGTTTATCTTCTATTGTATGATAAAATTATACACAAAAACGCCATAATTGATTAGGCGAGTTAATGATCAAATTACATCTTTTAAATTATAATTAAAAATGGTTACTATGTTTTTCATAAAAAAAGTAATATTCGCGAACTCCAACATGCTCAAAAATTTTATCGGTCCACTGTATATATCAAACTCATTACTCTTACATAAGTTCTGAGAATTCTGAGAGAAACTCAAATAATAAAAATGTTTCAAATATTCAAGCATTTTTAGCGTTTGTTTGTTACATTTTGTAGTTTAAAAACGTTTGGCAATTTTTATGAAACCCTTACATGATTCATACTTAAACTAAACACACAAAAATTGAAACTTATGTGATTGAAGTATACCTAAAGGTTTTCGAAATCATATGCAAAAATACAAAGTTTCTTTGAAGACTATTCAAATTTTCTTAGCTGCTGAGCTTTTTCGAAATGCTATCAGTTTTCTGAAAATGCCAGGCAATGATTTTTTTCCTGAATTTCAAAAATTTTGTCGCAAAAACTGTCAAATTTTTCAGTATGTTTTATAACGACCATTTTTTGGATTATTCATCATTTTTCTATAAAGCGAACCTTAAAAATTTTCGAATGTACTTTTTCAAGAGAATGACATAATTCAAAATTCAATTTTCGACGTTCATCATAATTATTGGGGGGGGGGGGGGGCAAAAAGTATTGCTTGCCCCCCTCCCCAAAGAAAATTTAGGGGGGGGGGGAGTTGGCCCCCCTGCCCCCCCTGTTCCGGCGCCACTAATTGAATTTAAGTTAAGAACTGAAAAAATTGAAAAATATAGTTTTTTACAAATCATTTTACTGGTAACCACTGTTATTGTTTCTAAATTATCAAATTGTTAATTACCTTGTAAGCATTGTACATTTTTTTTACATATTCATGTTTGCGTTTTATATTCTAATGCATAGTCTGGGAATTGTCGGAAAGTTGTGACGATTTTATGAAAATTGACAAAATTCTCAATTTTTTTGACCCGCAAAAATTTTTAAGAGATTGAAATAAAACTAAAAAATCAGAGTATGATTTACAATGTGATTTTTGAATTGTAAGAATTGATGAAACTCAGTTTTTTCTTCATTTGGAATCTCTTATTGTAAGTTTCTGACTTCATGCATGAATTGATAGATAAAAAGTTACGATAATGAAAGTATACACATTATTATGAAATAAACTTTGTTTATAAAATATACGGTTATCGTAAAGTTATTTTGTAATAAAATTTGAATTTGAATAAATATTTCCCGAAGTACAATTTTTTGGAGAGAGATTTTTCCCTTGCATGAAAAAAAGTTATACAACTTAAGTTTAGAAAATTTGATGCGGTAAAATTTTTTTTGAAAATATGAGTAAAATATGAGTAAATGTTAAAAACATTTACTTTGAGTAAATGTTTCATTTTTTTTTTTTTGAAAATATGAGTTCAAAGTAAATGTTTGATTTTTTCAGCACTAATTATCTTGAGTACATATTTTCATGGAAAATCTAATTTTATGACCTGAAAATTTTATTTTCAGTTCTCAAATTATTTATTTCGAAGTTGTACGAACATCGACATTAGATAGTAATATTTTATAAAGTAAACAATTACAACAAACATTTCTACGAGCTTTACAATTATTTATTATACTTAACATTAAGAAAATGTTTCATAAAACCCCTCTCGAACGTTTCAATTTTTTGCGAAAGCCCTTAATTACGAAAGATAATTAGATAAGAAACTCAAAAGTCATGTACTTATGTGCTTTGATTTTTTGTGTAAAGCTATTCAATATTATTCTTCAATGAATGTATGACAATTTCGTTAGAAGATATGAAATATGTATGTAATAACAGGTATTAAAATATAATGGAGGTATAAAAATTTCAGTTGAGGGATTTTTTACTATTTTTTCTTATTCGTTTGCAAAAAAGTTTTCCTACATTTTATATAAAAGTAAATATGCAAATTTTCGAATGTTCGCAGTAAAATTTACTGCTCAGGAGAGTTGTTGAAAACGATCGAGCTAGCAAGGATTTACAATGATAGTAAAACTTTCGTCGATCTTCCACAACTAAACAATCCCAACGTTACACTAAAAAAGTAAGTATACGAATCATTATAATTACATATTTATTTAATTTTTATTTATAGCTTAAGATCAACTACACAGTTTAACACAAAAAATTTTCTGGCAAAATTTTTGCAAAAACTGGTGTCTTAGATCATTATTAAACCATGCTAAAATATTTTTTGTTTTTCACCATAGTTTTTTTAAGTTTTTAACAGTAATAAGAAAAAAACGTGAAAATCGAACGCTGAAAATGAAACAAAAACATTTTCTTCTTCTCGATTATGAGCATATATTCCCTCACTTTTTTCGCGAAAAAATCATTATTTCAGCAATTTCATTTCGCTGGAGTAGAGGCCGTTTTTTTGTGTGGAAAGGTCTATTTATCTTTCCGGGTCTGTGTCGAATTCGATCGTTCACTTGTTTAGCCAAAGTTGATCGGCATTCGAGTCGTTTAAGAAGAACCACCGATGAAAGAAAGATAAACAGAAAAAAACGCTCTATACCCCAGAAAAATAAACTTGCTAAAATAATGATTTTTTCGCGAGAAACAGTCGTGCAACGGATTTCTCTTATCGAGATCGAGAAAATTATTATTATTTTTTTTTTTTGTCAATTCGGACACATATATATCTGAATTTCACGTTTTTTTATTATTATTGGGAATAACATTAAGTAATGATGTCAGTAAACAAAACACTTTAGAAATGGTTCATAACTTTCCGAAAATCATTTTGTTCGCACGCCAAAAAACTTGTTTCAGTTTTGAAACTTTGATGGTTTCGACAAATCGTAAGCCAACACGTAAGCAACTGGAAAAATTTTTGAGTGAAAATTTCGAAGAACGCGCGACGGAATTGGATGATTGGATACCATCTGATTGGACGAATAATCCCAAATTGATAAAACGAGTAAAAGATCCAAAATACAAGGACTGGATTAAAAATTTGTGCAACGTTTGGAAAATTCTTGCAAAGAAAATTAATCCCAAAGTTGCACAAAATCCAGAAAAACATAGTTTGATTTATGCTCCCAACGGGTTTATCATTCCTGGAGGACGTTTCAAAGGTGAGATATTTTAATTTTATTAACAAATGAATAAACTTGATTATTACTCTTTTATCATGCTTTGTAAATTTCAAGAGTACTTAATATTGCAGAATTTTCAGTACTTTTTATATTCAGACTACTCATCATTTATTTTTCGGAATTTTCAGCATATTGCTTCATGAAAAACAGTCTTGGTATAAATGAATTTAAATTAGTCTTATTTAAATATATGTCAAGAATTAAAATAACAAATGACATTAAAAAGAGGAATATGATTTCCCATTCACATTGTAAAGCATTGTTCAAAATAAACCTAAGTCTTGTTGATAAACGTTATCTGATATGCTTTATGATGTAAAGCATTATTCACGAAGCGTCAGTTCACCCTTCGAAACTAACAACATCTTGTGGATTGCAGAATTCTATTACTGGGACAGTTATTGGATCATCAAGGGTTTATTATTGACAGATATGTCCATAACTGCTAAGGGTATGATCGAAAATTTTCTGTCATTAGTCAAAACTTACGGTATAATACCCAACGGTGACAGGGTGTATTATCTTATGCGAAGCCAGCCCCCGCTGCTCATACCTATGGTATAATTACATTTCCTAGAAGTGTTTATTTTCTACAATTAAAGTATAATTTATGAATGGAATTTTTCATACAGTATTCATTAATGAACAGTCTCCTGCTGTCGAAAAAACAATTTTATTATGAAAGTTTTATGTATGAATCAAATATCACTCAATTAGCAACATACACGGGGAAAAAATAAAAAATATAAGAAATTGCTATGCCATTTTTTTTAAAAATACCTAAATCTATGAAAACTCTATAAGAATCTAAAAACCTTGAAACTTCGGAATCAAGTTGTAAAAAATTAAAACAGATATTCATAAAAATACCAGAAAACCTTTCGTGATAATATTTCTGAAAAAATACTGACAGTTATTGAATTCTATAAAAAAATTTCGTTTCAAAAAAATCTGCACAAATGGCAATGTATATACAAGAAAACGATAAAAATCTTATAAGTACTGAAAACAAAAGAAAATTTAAGGGATACATAAAAAAACTTAAAATTAACGTAGACCTAATTATTATCAAAATCTATGAAATTATTAAAAATCTATCGATATTTGAATTCTAGAGCATATAATTTTTAAAATCGATTCATAAATATCTACAAAAATACTACAAATCTAAAAAAATACTTAAAAATCTTTTTGATTTTCGTAAATAAACGAAAATGCAAGAAATACTGTAAAATCTTTTCATACTCAAAATCTATAAGAAGAAAATTTTTTCAACAATATTATTTCATCAAAAATAGACGAAAGTGATAATGTTAAAATAATAATTCATAAAAATAACAATACTAATTAAAAAAATCAGTAAAATTCAACACAAGTCCAAAATTTTTAGTTTTTCTAACCCAAAATAATAAGTAGCATAATTTGAGAAGAATTTTTTCAGAAATGAAATTATATTCATAAATGTTTGACTGTACAATATAACTAAACGTTTTCAAAGCAATAAAAATGTTAAATATTGCTAACTATGATGAATAATAAATAATAAATAATATAGCTAATAAGAAAATTTCAACACTATAGCATATTAAATACCTGAAATCTGTGTACTATAATTTTTTCAAAAATCTTTAAAAAGCTGATGTATAAAAATCCAAAATGAAATTCTAAAATTCGTCAAGCTGGGAAAAAATACTAAAAGCATAAGAAAAAAAAGTTCCCAACTCAGCTAATTGAAAATCGCAAAAATTGAATTCCATTACATTTAATATAAACATAAAAAAATATACAACTTTCACCTCGAAAAAAATTGGAAAATCGTTCTCTCGTAACCACATCCTCAAGTATTTAAAATTATAAAACCCTGAAGGACATATATATGTATATTTTTTTTCGAAAAACACCCCCGAAAATTTTTTCCGCCTACACCTCTGACTCGAGCAGTAAAAATTTTTGATTCATGAACATTAAGGGAAGAGCAGCGCCCCCTCCCCTGCCTACGCCTATGACTGCAAATTTTCCGTTCTAAAATTTTACACAACGATATTCTTTCTCACAAAATCCTGCAATTCTAAATGTATACGTACAGATTTCATTGAATCAAAACTTCAAATAACTAAAAGTAGTCACGTATGAGAAGGTAATCCGTATCATTGATTATTGCCTTGCATTATGGAAATTTTCGAACATTTGGATATTTATCTCATAACATCGCAGAAAATATGAAAACAATGACTGGTTCATTGCGTAAATCAGTATATCGATGATTTCTATTGATTGCATATAATAATCCAGTCAATAAAGCAACTATCAATCTGATCAATTTTCTTTTTCATGTATAAAAACATTTAATCCCGCGCGCGAGCATTAATGGGCAATGGCTCATGCATAATTTACGCGGGTTCGAACTATTTCTACATGCACCCAGCCATGTTTCGAGAACAGAAATGACATATCCAGAATAGTGTTTTCCGATTGTGATTTATGCAGCGCCTTTTACTGGATCGAGTGAAAAATAACCTCGATAAGTTTTGATAAGCCAAAACAACTTTTCGGGATTTTTAAATTTATAGATGGATGATATGTTAGTTAAAGCATGGTAAAAGTATAATGTTGCAAATTTTATCTTCTTTCCGATATTCTAAGTAATCCATGTTTTTTTAGAACTGTTTTTCTTTCCTCTCATACTGAGTTCTGAAAACTTTTTCGCAACAGTCATTTTGCGTTGATTATTATTGGAAGTTTGAGAGAAGTGAAGTTCTAAAATTCGTTTTATTCATTTATTTTTCTCATTATTTATCGAATATTAAAAAAATTAAAAACAAAAATGAAGAAAAAACACAAGTGAAAAATTTTTAAAAATAAACATTTTTATGCAGGAAATTGCTTTCAGGTGCATGACTATTTGAAGTATACTGGTGATTACGAATTTCTGAAAAAAAATATCGCAATTCTGGACGAAGAGTTTCAATTTTGGTTGTGCGAGAGGTCAGTTAAAGTTCGGAAAGGAATGAAAACATATTCCATGTTTCGATATATTACGGAAAGCGACGGGCCTCGTCCGGAAAGTTACAGGTATGTTTTCACATCTGATTTACTCGAAAGAAAATTATATTGCAGGACAAGTTAATCGCGTTTTTGAGTGATTACTTTCGGAGTGTTCTCGGATCATTTTTCAGAGGAAAAAAGGTCATATTTTGTATGTAAATTGGTTTATGTTCGTGCTTTCTTGTATGTCATTATTATAAATTATATGATATCAAATAAACAAAGATAAGTGTATTATTTTACATTATATAAATGAATTGAAAATGGTCATGTAGGTACTTTAATCAGTGAATATACAGTAAAAAAGTTGATTTAAAAAATTTTTAATTTTGATGTGAAGTAATAAAAGAATGATTGTCGACTGAAATTTCTTGCAAGTAACTACAAATCTCGATATTATTCTACAAGAAGTAAAATATTCTTTTTGAAAGATAGAAGAAAACCTTTTTCAAAGAGTAATTACTTTTTAAAAATAAGATTCAATACAAGTATACAGATTTTACTCGAAAAGATGAATTATTTCACTGAATTCAGGGAAGACTATGAGCTGGCTAAAAGTTTTCCGTCAAGCAAACGACGCACACTGTACGAGGATTTGAAAGCTGCCGCAGAAAGTGGTTGGGATTTTTCGGCTCGTTGGTTTATAACGAACCCGAACGTGCCCTGCGACTCACCACCGGACGCCCTCGGTTGTAGATTCATCGGCGACGTTTCCACAAGATATATCATCCCCGTTGATCTCAATAGCTTTGTCGAGAGGAACGCCAGATATCTCAGCACTTTCCACAAAAGCCTTGGCCAGCTTTCGGTAAGTCTTTTTTTCCATGCATTCGTTTCGTGCTTATAGGAAAATGATACGTTTCGCGCGGATTCGAGAAACCCGCTATTCAGAGATGCCAAGAATGAAAAAGGACAGCGATTTGTTGGGAAAACTAGGAGACTTTACAGCTTTTTGCCGGGGGTTTTTGTATAAAGACACTGTTAGTTGGCAACGATATCTTTTGGCTGAGAATTTCGCATTTCCGATAGGTTTTTTTGTTTCCTGGTTTAAAAAAACATTTTGACGTGTTTTCGGACAGTTTGTAAATGTTTCCAGTGTGAAGAAAGTTTTGTATTATGCTTCAAGTTGAAAAAGTGATAGATTATAAGTGACTGTGAAGTTATGTGCCCCAAAAAAGAAAAAGAAACAATGATTATTGGGTAATTTACGAAAAATTCCGTTTTTTTTCGATTTTACTTTACAAGTGGAAGGAATACCTACTTTTATTACGAAATTAACAAATTAGCAAGTGGAAAGTTTTTAGACTGAGGCCAAGCTGAGGCATACAATCCCACGAGCAATTAAAAATGTTGTACCAGAAGCAGTGGGGTAACTATAGAAATGGGGACTCCAGTCGGACTCTTACTAGGGGGCCCTTACCAGGAAAATTTTTTAAATCATTTAAACTTTTCCTCTTCAACATCCCTCCTCCCATTTTAAATAAAAATATTCATTGCTCAGGATTTCAAAGGGATGTACTATTCAAGGTACAGATTCAGATGGTGTCGAAAAAAAGGATCAAGTGATCAACTGT